>VKOC01001002.1:0-74289 GCA_009364415.1 Spea multiplicata | reverse complement strand
TCACTTGGAGTATTGTGTACAGCAGCGGAGAGCGGATCTCCAGAAGGATATAGAAATGTTGGAGAAAGTTCAGCGAAGGGCTACTAAAATGGTTTATGGATTACAAGATAAACCTTACCAGGACAGGTTAAAGGATCTTAACCTATATAGCCTGGAAGAAAGACGGGACAGGGGGGATATGATAGAAACATTTAAATACTTAAAGGGAATCAACAAGGTAAAGGAAGAGAGTTTATTTAAAAGGAGAAATACTACCACAACAAGAGGACACAAAAATAAACTAGAGGGGCAAAGGTTTAATGGTAACATCAGAAAATATTACTTTATGGAAAGGGTAGTGGACGCATGGAATAGCCTTCCAGGAGAAGTGGTAGTTGTTAATACAGTAAAGGCATTTAAGCAAGCATGGGATATGCATAAGGCCATATAGGCCATATAGGATAAGGGCAGGTACTAAAGGAAAGTACGCAGAGGTCGGACAGACTGGATGGGCCCAGTGGTTCTTATCTGCCATCACTTTCTATGTTTCTATGTCTTCTGTTGCGCCCCTGTCATGTACAGGACTTCTGTCGCTTCCAGGAACCCAAGGAAAATGTCCCTCCAGGCACCAAGACACCTGCTTCTAGTACAGGAGTAGACAGAAAATAGTGCTTTGGGAACAAACTGACTTACTAAAATTGTGTGGGATTTTTCTGTGCATTATTGATGAATACTCTTACAATACTCTTACAAAGCAAAAATGGAAGCTTTTGGGCAATAAAATACATACGTAGAAAAAAAAGCAATACAAATTTAAGACATCTAATTACTTATATTGGTCAGTTACAGGTAGAAAAAAACCAAAACATTTTGTTGGGTGAATTATCTGAGTCACACAAAAGAATAGATAACTGGGCCTGAATTGTCAAATTTTGGTAGTCAAATGTTTGTTCAATGTAACGAGACATTTTCCAGTTGAAATGTCAATATTTTAGATTTGTTCAGGATATTGTTGGGAGACCCTTTTTCCTCAGAGGGGCACCTTTACTTTCGGCTTTTGATACCAGGAAAGCGGCCTGCCGGCCAGGGACATCCCACTACACTCTCCAACTTGATTACATGGACTACAGAGGGTTAATTTATCTAAAAACTTAGATCTGCAATGTTTTGGAATGAGGCCTTAAGATCTCAGTACTAAACGCCGGTGTAGAAGTCTCACTGATATTCACATAAAGCCTGTGGCTGTTTGTAGAAAGCATTGTCTTTGAGGGAGACGAAGACTTTAATGTCAACATTGTTTCCTGTAAACACGGAGCTGCACTCCTTTGTTGCTCATACCCCAGGAAAGCTTGTTGTTGTCAGTTCATGTTTGCTTTTCTTTTGTCATTTGTTTATGTGAATTATAAGCGGTTTAATGTGGGTTCTCTCTTTGTTTTTGGCACTTATTCAATCTTCTATTGTAAGTGTTTCTTGCAGACTAATACATGCATTGGAAAATGTCTCCAGCAATATCACCTCACAGTATGCGGGGTGTTAATATTCATCAGTCTGAGTACGCATCGGATCCGACAGCTTGTGACTAAAAAGGATAATTAAAACTAAACTCTTCACTTAAAATGTGTTTCTATTTGGTAATTAAAATATCACTAACGTACAGGCAACGGTTTAAGTATAAGTCATTAAAGGTACATGCATCATTGTTTTGAACCAGGAACAACCTTTATGTGTAAAGATTCCTCAGTGCTTTATACTCTGTCTTCGCAAATAAGTTCTTTTTAGAGACTGATGTGTTGAATGCGTGGGACAGGCCCAAAGTGGTCGTAGCCCCTGCAATGCTTGATTAGAGGTAGATTTGCCAATTGGGACTCAAGTTCCTATCCCCATCTTTGTTGCCTGATGTAAGAAGGTTTAGTGCCTATGAGTGAATTTAGGCGTTCTACAGCCTCCGCTTTTTCTTCCTATTTTGAACCCATGCCCAAATAGTCATTTTCACTCATGCTAATTAATACATAAGTTATCAGTAAAATAGTTTTTGATCGTAAGCCTAATGAACCATCCATTGCAAATTCTGATCAACATACCTCCCTGATCCTTAGGCCCTCTCCTGTAAATAAATCCAGTTTTATTCCCCTGCCTATTGTCGCTGAATGATCCCTGCGTTCTTGAGTTGTGTTGTCTCAGGCAGTTATGGTGTAGTAAAAAAAGCCCACTTACCCATGGGCAAAAGCATGGCAGCCTATCACGAATCTTTTTACGTGTCAGAGCCATGATTTTGCATTTAGAATTTTACTTGTGAAAATAAATGTTAACTCCATATCATTGTTTACCTTTACGTAATTTAAACTGTAGACCTGATGGCTCAGCTGAGTACTTGATACTGTGAATTTGTATCCCCTTTCCATAACTGTAATGATATTTTGTGACAATTGTGCCTATTAGCCCCTCCCAAAAAAATTCACGCGTTTCAAGAATACAAAACTCTTAAGAAATGGTATTTTCAAACTGATGATTTCTACTGATGAATTCTTCTTAATGTGAAAGATATCTTGCAGATATATTTATTAATGAGGACTTTATTTGAGGTTATTTCATATCTGCAATATATGTCTACAATCTGTACAATGTTTGGACACTGTCCCCATGCCACCTTACAAATTCTTCTTTGTTTTACTTGTCTTTTAATGTTGAAAGTATGTTTATTCAGCATTAAAAAGGCCACATGGCCCCATTAGACATCATTTATTATTGATTTGCTGTCGGGACTCCTTATCTTTTCCTAATGTTTTTTGTTTCATTGGACAACAAAGAGTCGAAAGTCATCACAACATTCCAGACTGTTTTTTTACTGTACCATATTTACTATTGCACAATTGACAGTGTACATAGACTACTACACCATAAACATGTAAACACACAGTGTCATGCAAATAGCTCCCTTAAGTTAACAGGTAAAGTAAACCTTTATCATGAACAGACAAAACACACACACACACACATATATATATATATATATATACACTAGTGCTTAGAGTTTTTCTGTATGCTACAGGTTATGATGCAAGCAACAAGATAGTTCACTGTGCACACGTTCCTATTCAAACCCACTTTCATCATTGCTACAGCATGAAGAGACTTTTGTGCATGGTTACAGCATGTGATATTACTCCTATATCTCTGAATCAGTCGGATTTTTATGGTCTTATATGGAGTTTTCATACATGGCATAAAATATCTTTAGGAATTAGCTATAGTGTTGTATAATGTATTATAATACATCATCGAACAAACAATATATTTCTGCAGACATGGAGGTCACCGTTGTAGGTGGTCATGTGATTATTGGGTGACATTCCCTATACAAACTCTACACTGGGCTGGTGGGTTATATGACCATACCTGGGAACTTCTGGGCTCCGGCTACCTGGAGCCTTCCCTTGCGGGACGCAGCCAGGACTGCCCACTGGCGTCAGCGGGCGGTCCTGTGACGTCGGTGGCAGTCCCCACTGAAAACACCCCCATTTAAGGGGAAAATGGGTGGGGAGCGGGACGTGTCAAGACCCCGCTCCCGCGACCTGGAGGATTTGGGTCTTGACCCAGAGAACCGGAGAAGCGGTGCTTCACCCCCCAATCTCTGAGTCAAACCCGGAGAGTTCCCAGGTATGGTTATGACAAAGCTATTGAAGTCCTCCTTATCCAATAAAGTCATTTCTTCAGTAGACAGAGGATATAGGACACATACATGAATCAAATATACTTATACACCAAAAGAGTGCATGTGTAAAAGCAATTGTTGTTTTAAAACAAAAAAATACACAACATAAAGCAAAGGTTTTTCAAGATATAGAAGTAATAGAATGAAAGAAACAAGGAAATGGTGCCCCTTACAAAAGAAAACACATAGATAGAGTGGGATACGCACTGGTGTTACCCTCAATCATACTTCAACTGACCCTCTTTAATAATTAATTGAGTGTCAAAGTGTTAAATAAACACACTAGCAATCAAGCCTCCTGATATACACACTTTTTAACAGCTATCTTGTTTGTTTGATAAAACTTCCTGTAAGGATATACTCTGAACTTTTCAATGTAGAAGAATACATTTGCTCTTTAATTTACCGTAATGGTAGAAACGTTAGTGGTCAGAGTTACACTTATTAATAGGACTGGCTATAATAATTTTATCTTATTATTATAAATTGATATCTACCCTTATTATCTCTAACATTCACTAAATCAATAGCTTTATCAGAATATGATATGTACACAAGATCCGATGTTACTATATGTACACGTGCAATGTGAAATATTTAACACAAAACCTTTTTGAAATTTGCCGCACTTACGCAAAGGTTAGGTACTGATAATATATTGACGCATTCCTAATAACCTTGGGGATTTCATAAAGCTTAATAGGATTTCATGGTGGGCTCATTTGTCAGGTTTATCATAAAAAATGGAATTTCACAAACTATAATTGTTTATATATTTGCTGGCATGTAGTGAGGGAGCCACATGGCATAGTGATACCATGCCTCACCCCTCCTAAATCCTCTGAGGGTGGCCCTTAGATCCATGGGGGCCCCATGTTGCTGCCGAATCTGTGTTTATGGTAGTGCCACCCATGTCCACAGTTCTGAATCAAAAATGATATACTCTTTCAACACTTATTCAATTAAATCTAGAGTTAAGATCCCAAGTATGCTTATTATATGGCATTGTTAGGATCTCTGGAAATGTGATGATTTTATGGCAGGAGAAGGTCATTTGGCCTTCATAATAAATGCATATTCAAGAAGGTGAAGTCAAATCTTTTTACTGTCCACAGTGAGAGCATCTCCATATGATTATGAGGGATCATGTAATGTTGATCATGTAATGTTGATTGTCTAGATGGAACTGCATGTGAAGAAGACTATTATGTTCTTTTTCTGGTATCTGGTAGGAGGACATCAGGGAAGGGAAGGCACTGATACACCTCGACAAGCCATCATGGGCTGGCTAGGCTAGGCTTATCAAGAGTAGGAAAATGTGAGTTAACCAAGCTGCTTATTTCTCTGTTTTGGTGTTTTGGACTTTCCTTATGTGATGGGCAAGTCCAGCTTGGCCAATAGCCAGGACAGTTCTCCAGGAGCGTATATTGACATAGGCCTATTGGGCCTAGGGTGGCAGGTCCGTGGACAGCTGTCTTTCTGCGGCAGAACCAGGACTGATCGTTTTGGGCTATTATGTACCTTAATGTGCCACTGCTGAGTTGGCCAGTTTTAAAACTAATCTCCCCAAATGACATGACATTTAAAAAATGGCAGAGCCATAGCATGTTGTTCTTGGTGGCTACAGAGGTTTGAGCTGAGGGGCAACTGGGGATATTGCCATGCGCCAGGGCTTGTGCAGTGCCCAACCTAAATACACTACGGCACTCACCAACAGAGATAACCTGGTATAAATACATACATACACACACACACATATACACACACATTATGGGAATAGTGATTCAGTTGATCTACTTATGTTTAAGAATATATTTTCTAGCCACCCAAAAAAAGAAATGCCAGTTCCTGTTGTATTATGAATAATTAGTTTCATCAAATTTTAAAAATGGTTTATACAGATTACATTTATTATATGATTTGTTGAATTACATTGTTTTCTGCACTTTGGTACAGATTACAAAAAAAAATATGAATCACAATAAGACATCGCTGAAAATAATTTGTTTCCCCAGTCATGTGAAATGAGGTTCCAAGTGGGCTGCTGATTAAGATTTTAAGAGCTCGGATATGTTAATGAACTTATCTAGGGAGTAATAACAGGTGACTATAATTTTATCTGGAAAAACATGATATATACTGGTATTTATAAAAGGTGCATGCACAAAACAAGGCATTAGGTTTCCATTCAATATGCTGAGAGGACAATCTCTCTGCTCAAGGGAAGACTTCATTCCATTTCTGTCTCCATTATGTATGGCAAAACAGCTAACAGGCACAATTATTAGCATCTTACAGCATCACGTTACTAAGGTGCATTAAGGGATAATCTTCCGAAAAAACATCCTATTTCATAATATATGTAGACACTATATTTATGTTTCTGGAAAAGGTAAATTTTTAGTAAATTTAGTTTTTCATAATCCTATGATGTATCTGATGTATCTAACTTGGTATATTAAAACTAATAACAAAGGATCAGTGGATTATTTTTTAAAGAAGAAAATGTAGTTATACCTGATGTTGTTGCATTTCAACAAGGAACAATTATGTCAATTCAACCCAAGAACATATGGACAGTGGACGATATATAAAAATTCCACTATAGCATACAAAATAATTTAAACTCCCATACTACTCTCTTAGATTGTAAGCTCAAGACGCTCATAAGCAGACGATTCCCCCAGGGACAATATCCCCCAAAGTTTAAGTAAGTCTTGTGCGACCTTTTCAAAGTTGGATCCAATACCCAATATTTTATTGGATTTATTAAGGTCCGTTTTATCAAGTATTAGCGTTCTTTTCATTCTAAACCCTGACCTTGCTAGAGCAAGACCCTCTTATCCTTCTGTACCAGTATCCCTCCCATTTGTTAGTGTTATTTTGTATATTGTCAATTATAATTCTGTTGATTTTGTATGCTTGCCTTTTTCTAACAATAACACTATGGAATCTGCTTGAGTTGTCAATAAAATATATTGTAAATAACATAATAGGTTTTATAACATCACTGACTATCATCAACAATCCCATTCAAATGTATTCTGCTAAGTGTAATGGGCAGCGTATGGCAAATTTGCGTTTTGAAACACAGCGTACATTGATGTTATTTGATGATAATAAATTGATTGGCTGAGCAGAACTGATCGTGCATTTGAGCCTATTATGCTGACAATGGTTAAAAACAAAGCAAAAATCACTCACGGAGTCTGGATATAACCACGATGCATATTAATCAAGAGTACCTCCACTTATAGAGAGTTAAATATCAATTACAAACGTGCATGAAAGCAAACGACTATTCTATAAGTCCAGCAAGTATAACACATAGATTTCCCATTCTTATTATATTAAGTATTGATTTATCCAATGCCAGTGATCGTAGGGTTCTAGTTAATAGGTAGATCAAATGTTCATATATGCAGTAATGCCTTCACACCCTCCTAATACATCAGCAATGACCCCAGAAACAACTTTTCCTTGATATCGGAATATATGACTGCTTTTGAAAGCAGCACCAGTACCAGCAAAGGTGGAATATATCGGTTCAGCTCACCTGTCAGATAGAAAATGCTAGGCATAAGATGCTGAATTACAGGAGCTCCGATAAAACATGACTTTAGGGAAGATTCTCCTTGCATGTCATTTTTATAAGCGTGTAGAACACACTCTAGTGTTTAACTTATTTAATGTAGTAGATTACCAGTATCTGAATACAGAACATCCAATATGGTATTAATGTCAGTAAATGCATTACTGGAAGCATTAAAAAAAAAGCACTTGGCAAATAAATTAACCTATTTATAGCATGTCCTACCACAGACGGGTAACAAAACCAATATATTAACATATGCAGTGCTAGGAACACAGGCTCTATATACAAAGGTTATTGTTTATATGCTTACATGTATAAAGATGCTATTCCATTTATTCTAATGTATGTATCATAAATACCTATACTAATAAATCATTATAAAAATCCCTCTCCCCTGGAGGATTGGTGACAGAGTGTAACCGGAAGCCCCGACAATTTGGTGGAAGTCCCCAGCGGGTTATGTCTGCGGAGATGCGACAAAGATAGAAGATTGAAGAAATGAAGAAGAAGCGGAAGTGGTCGGCAGAGGAAGTAGGGAAACATTTGGAGAGTGTGAGAGAGAACGAAAATGTGAGAGTGTATGAGAGAATGTGAGTGAATGTGGACCCACGTATTTTGGATAAAAATTCAGTTTTTTGCTTGGTTTTTCATCCGGTTCATGGGAGGTCTGGTGTTTTTTTTTTCGTGGCTTCATAGGAATCGCTGAATTTTCCTAAATTTTGTAAATTTGCAATTCATACGAATCTGAATGCACAAGTCTAGTATTAATACAGAATTGCATATCTACATTCTAAAGTACCTTCCTGATAGACATTTTTAGTTATACGCAGTGTATTTTATTGGATTACAAGTATAGAATTGACCTGAGTTTCCTTTGTTAACTTTGTGTAACAGTCATTTCACTTCTAGGGCACATCATATTCTTTTTTGGCTGGACTTTGTGAGAACGTGGAGTCTTCAAGTATGCAACACGAGTACAGAATATGTATTTAAATAATAATGAGTTTATATGGTCAAATAAAATATTCAGTGGAAGTTATGCTAATTTGATTACATAGCTAAGCAATGTAATCTAACTAGCAAAAGACATTTGGAGTTCATCTGCTTGTAAATATTCCTTTTCGGTGTGTTCAGTATTCTGTTAGAAGAGCGGTACCATCTCCAAGACTGAAATTTGTACAGGATGTTTTCTAGATATTGTCCTTTTTCCCCAAAAGAGTCACTTATGTTAAAATGGCTTTATTTTAAACCTAGCTGTTTATAAAATTAAAAAATATGCTTGATAAAAAAATACCTGAAAAAAACAAAGCAGTACAAGTTTTTTCTCTGTTTACTATTTTTGTCCCAATTTCTCAAATTAATTTAAACATCAACATGTGCTGTAGTCCTCTGGAATTAAGAATTATATTGGTGTCACTTTCCTTGGGACTTGGGTACGTCTTGTTAAATCACCAAGAGCACAAGACAATTTAGAGCAGGGCTGCACACCTCCAGTCCTTGTGGGGCACAAACAGACCATGTTTTTTGGGAATCACAAGCACGTGCATCTCAATTTAAAAAAAATCACTAAATAACTTCTTTTTCACGCAGGGATACAGAGAATTCCTGGTCTGTCTGTAGCCCTTGAGGACCAGAGTTGTGTAGCACTGATTTAGAGACACATTGGTGCTCCCCAAAACTGTGGAGTGACAAAATAAAATTGTCCCTTGCACCTTCACATTGTGTGCATACTGTACCTGGGAACTTTCTGGGATTCCTGTAGGAGGTCACGCTGATGTCGGTGGGCGATGCCGCTGTCATTGGTAGGACACACTATTTTTAATGGCAAAGTGGCCGGGGAGTGGGGCAAACCGGAACCTGCATATGCATTATAAAGCTAAAAGGCCATATTTTCTCTCAGTGAAAAATGAGCGCGGCCCACACAGACACACATACATTTCTGATGAAGTGGCCCACTGCAGAAAAAGCTTGGACACCCCTGAATTAGGGCATGGAAATGAAGTTGCTCAACTTTCTAATGGGTGGAATACTTTTCGGCAAAGGCCTTGTTCCCTTGCCTAAATTTCCACCAACATATACGTCAAGTGGCATATGTTACAAATCATGTGACTGCTCACGACATCATGAGGCACACTGTGTAACTCCTACGGAAGCCATTTTCAATTTTTAATTATATTATACCATAGAATAACCGCTGCACAAACAAAGGTAGTATTCAATAATACAAATAATTCTACGTTAAAGGGACCTGATTTTTCATGGTAAGTATGTTTACATGTGTATCGTATGAAGCATGGCTTCCACACCAATGAAAGAAGCATTTGCAGTCGCGCTGAATATTGGCTTGACTTTAAATTGTACAGACTGCTTTAAGTAAGAGGCAGGATTTCTCTTACATTTATTTCAGTTAACTACATTAAATATGCACATCCTGATATGTTAATACTGCTTTCCATCTGAATTAAATTGAAATATCAAATGGGAAATGTTTATAAGTAGTTTGCTCTGTCCCCTGATGTATTCTAACTGGAAAACTTTTCCCAAATTCATTATAAATATACGTCCCTTAACTATTCAGTGTGACAGCTAAAACAATTCTAATGCAATTTCTTATTTCCGATGAATATTGTTATACATCATTTCTCATAGCATATAAAATGATGGATCAACCCAGTCTAATGTATAATAAAAACTCCACTAAATACATTACTACACTACAAATGTCTAATTCCTTAATTAACGTAACCTTGAAAAGTAAATGTTGACCTAACACAGCAGACATAATGTATCAGAAACGGAAATCTAAACAGAATTTCCCAAAAAAACCTTGATCCCCTGTTTATACGAGACGTGGGCGCCAGAGGAAAATTCGTGTTCGTGGGGAAAAAATCCTTCTGTTTGAAGAAATTTGTCCATCTCCATTTTTGTATGTCCCATTTGTTTGTCCGGTTGCCATGAAAACAAGAAATAAATGTTAGACGTGTAGTAGAAGTTGAATTAAAATGGGAGATGCTCGTCCTCTCAGTGTAGTTAAAATGGCGGCCACGGCAACAAACTAATTACAACCAAACATACCTGCTTGCCAAAGTGCTTGCCCAGTATACTCATTGCTACCCAGATCCAGTGCGCAATAGTTCCAGGGGGTCCAATAAGACCCCCGTGTGTGGGGGGGAGATAGCACACTCAATGAAATCAACCTTCATGCACCCAAATGTGGCGTGAAAATGGGAGCACGTCACGCCAAAATTTAATTCCTGGATCCTGCGACAAAGGGGTCAGGGCCACGCACTCTGCTTGAAGCTGCAGCATTGAGCTTTAGGCTACCCAGTACAGAAATTTGGGACTGTTGGTAGGCATGGACCACCTAAGGGGCAGTGTTAAGGTACATTAATCTTATCTGGCGATGTGTGGGACACTAGACTGTCCCTTATTCAATGTCTATTCCTGAACTGTGGGAACCATGATAAATTAATATATCTACATTAAACCCAAATGTATAATTTAAAAACATCCAGTTCTTCTCATGAATAACAACATCTCTACCTTGAGGTATCGGATACATCAGTTTCTGTCCTGTCCAAAAAAAGAAAAGATATAAATTATCCGCACTAACTAATAAAATCTGTTTTCAACTAATTGTATAGGGATATATTTTCCACTAATCATTCACAGTATTTGCTTAAGGCTTGAGTGAACACTTGCCAAACCATCTGTTCCAGTGTTAAGATTGGAAAAGCCATCTGAAGTGTTTCTTGGTAAGATACAATAGATAATATCATCTCTTGTCACACTTTGCATAATCAGGAATAGTTCTGATATTTAGATGAACTGTGCATAAGTGTAATAGATAGATAGATATCTATATTATTGTATATTGACTTGCAGGGTAAAATTGTAATAGATTCGTACAAATTGCAAATTTACAGAATTTTGGTAAATTTGGCGATTCGTATGAAGCCCCGAAAATGAGGTTAGACCCACATGAAAAATTTTCCATCTGAAATTTGTGGGTCCACATTCACTTACACGCTCTCTCACATTCACATTCTTGTTCATCTTGTCTCTCACACTCTCACGCTTCTGCCGTGTATTTCTGCGTCTTCTTTAGCATCGTACTGATCTTCTATCTTCTCCCTTCTTTTCTTTATTCTATCTTCAATCCTTAATCTGCTATTTTCTTTCTGCGTCAGCATCTCCTTATGTAGATGTTGACTGTGTAATCAGATGCCATTGTTTCATGTGTCTATTTCCCTGCCCCTGGTAAAGTGGCTTTATAAACCATGCCCAGTCCCAATAATGTGTGTTCTCTTGCGCCCTGACTGGTGTATCATTTCTTTGGGGAACCTTTTTCCCACCTTTACTCTGAGAACTGGAACAGCTACCCATCTTGCGGCTGGATTTTGCCAGCAACAAAGGCCAGTGATGTCCCTGTAGACCAGCCGGTTCCTGTAACACAAACTTAACTGGATAGGCTACCTGGAACTCTGCCTCTTCTGAGCAGTGGCTTTATGTGGGGTGGGACCTGTCCCAGAGAGTCTTTAGTGGGAGAAGAGTAGGTGGACCGTTTTTAGAAAGTGGTCAAACACCAATCCCCTGTCCGGAGAAAGAAGAAGCTGACCCGCAGACTGCGTGAAGTAGGGCTTCTCCCAGAGACTCAGGGTCAAACAACAAGTGTTCTGATGTATGGTGAGAATTCTAAAGATGCTCTGCTATTCTAAAGTACCATCCTGACCAGTTTAAATTGTGATGATAATTTTGCACTTAAATTAATTCTGACTGCAGCTGACTGATGCATGTTACATCAGTCAGCTGCAGTCAGAATTAATTTAAGTGCAAAATTATCATGATGTTCATGAGGGTAGTGAGAACAAGAGACTAAGAATTAATTTTAGGAACAGAACATTCATTCATTAGTTGGATCATTTTCCGAGTTTTACAAACTCATCTATTTCTTTCATTTAAGCAACATTTTCGAATTGCAATGTGGGAAGGCTAAGTAATCGTGATTTATAAGCAAGCTACTGTCTAAATCTGAAATATGTACACACATGCTTTACATAATCAAGCTTTAAAAATAACCTCACCTGAAGATAAAACAAAGTCCATTTGAGCTGTGATTGCTGCTGCAGATTAATAATTTTAAAAATTATTTTGGTATTTCTTACAATGAACAAGATGAAAAAATAAGGACAAGCAACTTCTGTCGTTAACTATAGTGCTCAATGTCCTTCTGCGGGATTGGTGGAAGATGTAGTCATACAACTTTTAGCCAGAGATCCTTTTAGGTTTGGTTTTAACAACGTAAAGAGCATTTTTGGTAAGGATGATACCTTTATGGGCTTACTGAAGTATAACACATTGCAACCTTTCGGGACTATCTTGGTCTCTTGTTCAGACAAATTATATGAATTAGAGACCTAAATAGTCTTGAAAGCTTGCATTAATTATACTTCAGTTAGCCAATAAATTAATCATCTTTACAAATAAAAAGAAAAAAGTAACAAGCGCTTTAAAAGTTATGTATAAATCATGTAGCATATATGTCTCTTGAATTCCCAAAAGTTCCAACGTTATCTATAACTTTTAAAGAACTGTTTCATCGCTCTGCCTAGATCAGATCTTTTTGTTAAGCATATACACATTTGCTATTTGCGTATAAAAATGCAAAGAGCCTCAATTTGGGAACATTTCTACATCTGTTATGACGGCTCCAATACATTCTGTGTTACGCACATGGCCACAATTGACTCCCCTTTCCACCACCATTGTCCTACCTAGTACAGGGGTCAAGTGTCCCACAGCGATTTATTCCTGGAATTCAGCCTACCCGTGATGACCCTGGTGAATATTGTAGGCTAGTCTTGACTAATCCTGGACAAATGGTTTCCCTCCCTTTCCCTTCTGCTACATCTTTAAATTAAATGCCTGGGTTCATTTACAGGGTGTTGAAGCACCAACAATTCTTCGCCATTAGCATATTTGTATTTAATTTTATCAGCATCCAAGCTTGTATTGCAGTTAAATATGAATTACTTTGCTTCTTTTTTTTTAAGTTACAATGTAATGAAAAATTCTCTCTTCTAACCATATTAATTGTAGTTTCATTACTTCTGTATTTAGATACCGTTAATAACTTTTCAAGTATATGTATAGCCTAATTCTTAGCGACACAGGAACAGATATTACAAAATTCACAGCAGTAACAGTGCTCTTTCATTATGAATTTGTTAGGGCGTCCAATTAAGTGAAAAATAAACCGGGGAATTCTCAGATATAAATGATCAGATATTTATTGCATCTTATATTAGTTACAGACTTTGCTGCAGCTGTGATTAAGAGCTCCCATGTGATTTGCTTTAGAATTTCTCCAAGTACAAGGAAACGGGAAATACTAGAGGTTTTTAACATTATTGAGCAAAATTAGAAAGAACTTGAATATTTTCAGAGCATTCAGTTCTAATGGTTAAAGGAAGAATATGATTTCTCTACTGCATAGTCAGGGTTCAAAACAATGAGACCACAGACAGCTTAACTGTGGTCTTAAAAAACATGACCATGGGTGGCCACACTTTATTTATGCTTATGGTTGGATGTTCATTCAAGTGCTCCTGTCAAATGAAAGATGACAAGGTATCACTTTGTAAAGGGTACGTTTTTACTTGTACAATGTGGCAGCCAATTGGCACTAAACTGAGGTAGAAATAAAAACCACAACATGGCCGCCGGGTGGGCTGCACAGGATACGGTTTGTCACAGAATTCTGTGCACACAATTGTGTGAACATCTTTCTGAGATTGAGCAGAATGCTGTCTTGGTGATCTTGCATCCACATACAGGAAATAGGCTGCCATACTGGAATTCCCTGGCGACTGGCACCATACAGTTTGGTAGGTCTCGTATTATACATTTGTATTATTTGAGCCAAAGACTAGCTTAGGGCACCAATATTTTTTCTTTAACCTGTTTGCACATATTTGAGGTTGTTGGCTCCTCATCAGTCTGGTTGCAGCTTGCTGTCCAGGGGTTAATAGGGAGGAGGTTTAATTGCACCTCCCCCAACACATTAATAAGGTTTTGGTAGCCGTATAAACTGCCTTGTGTTCCCACTATGTGGGAGGTGAGAGTAGGTTCTCACCCTATTGAGAGTGTGCCTTGACGTGGCGGGTGAGCTTAATTATGCTTTGGCCAATTCATATAACCAAAACCTCTCATTTATATTATGTTTATATATTTGTTGCCAGCTTTATTAGGGTGAGAAGCGCAGACAGTTTTTGTTTTTGTATACATTGTACAGCCAATACACTGTTTTTGCAGCATGCTCACACTGTTTGGTAGGCCTCATATTATACATTTGTATTATTTGAGCCTGAGACTAGCTTAGTGCACCAACATTTTTTTTCTTTTTTCTTTATACAGTTAAGTATACCTTACATAATAAAGAGCCAACAAGCTCTATATGGCCAGCTAAGACTGAAGAAACTCACTAGTGTTAGCCCTTAATAATGAACAGGAACTCTCGCTTTAGTGAATATACACCAACGTATATGTAAAGTGTCATACTCTCCTGCAGCGGACCATGTCATCCCGATTTTTCAGATGACAATACAAGGAACATGTATATAATGGTCCACTTATAGGTACATACTACCTGGGTTCCATTTTACAAGAACTAAACTAGTAGAGCGATGTTCCTCTACAGTGCTTCCTAAATGTGCCATTACCTTCCAAAAACATGTTCAATTTTACTTATTAATTATTGATTTACTTAGATACTATATGTACTTTCACATTAAACGATGCAGCTTCATTTGTTTGTATGTAATTATTTTACATAAGTAACCCTGTATAATTGTAAAAGCTCTCCAGGACACACTGAAAAAAGCTGGAAAAAAATAAATATATTCTTCCTGTGAGATAATTCTCAGCTGAGATTTAAAGAAATTGCTCACTCGTGTTACTCCTAAAATGTCCGTCCGGGTCCACGGCGCGCACAGGATGATACGCCAGTCAATGCGGCACGTCTGCGGCGCTCGCGGGCTGATGTGCAAGTGGACGAGGCACGTCCGCGGCACTCACGGGTTGACGTGCGTGTCGATGCTGAACGCCCGCAAAATGACCTACATGTTCCCGTCGTTTGCAATGAGGTCATACCTTGCTTCTTTCCTCCTATTGGCCCTGGTCTGTTGTTTCCCGCCCTTGCTGTTATTTAAACCCTGAGTTCCACTTCATTAGTTGTTTGCTCTGGATATTTGCGTTTTCTTGCTTATTGTGTATCTTCAGTGTCTACCGTGTACTGAACCTTGGCTTGTCTACTGACCTTGATCCTGTGCCGCCAGCCCCGACCTCGGATATCCTTGACCTTGCATCTTTGCCGCCTACCCCGACCTCGGACTTTCTTATATGACATTGGCTTACTTGTACTCCACCTCTTTGTTAACCTTATCTACCATCTCTGCTACATGGGTCCAGCTCTCCTGTGCTCCACAGGGCCCTGTATAACAACTCGCCTAGTATTTTTTTTTCTCCCACTCCAATATTAAAAAGCATAACTAGACAACAAAGGGCCAGTCAGCAATTTGTTTTGTTTAAAAATATTTAATTTTTTTAAAATTATTTATGTGTTTGTATTATTTTGTAATCTTTTTTTAAATGGAGGTGGAGGAGGTTTATACTAGGGAACACTTATTTGGTCACAATCATTGATCCCTGCACAGTAGGATTTTTTCCAGCGTTTTGGTCTGTTGATTTCACAGTAGATCAGCTGGCAGCATGCAGGCCCTTTTAGAGTTTGGGTTTTTTTACTATTGTTGGAAATGCTGCCAATCGGTCTGTGACCATTCAGCACTTCTCTCTTTAGTAAATTTTCTTCTTTTGTCTTTATTGGGAATATTAAACCTGTAAAAACGTTGACAGGGATGAGGTAAGATGGTTGCTGGTTGGTATAGGACCCAACATGATCAGTGGGACATAGCTGGCATTCTAAATGCTAAATACTCCTTGGAACTACTAGTTATTTAAGATAAATCGAATAGATGAACCATATTATTATTATTATTATTAAAAGCTGCAATAAATATATAACATAAATGAACCTTTGAGATAGAGTTCATTACGTTTTGATTCCATATTCCATGCAGGACTTTAACTCAACTTATGATCAATGGAATTAACTGCATGATTCTATGATCAATATAAACCATGAGGTTAACTCAATGTAACTTTATATTTCTGTCTCCTTGATCATAGCAAATTGAAATGCATAAGAATTCCCGTATTAGAGAGTGCTTTCATAAGACGAACGTCCATTGAGTTCTACCTTTTGGTTAAATTTAAAATGAATGAGAGACTCATATAGTTGTATTGATTTGGTGGAAGGATAACTATGATGGAAGCACAGACTGAATGTTATATCACAGAGAAAATATTGATGCAGGGTGTGACCTGCAAGACAAAAAAAAATCATTTCTGACTCTAATGAACAGTCGCACGTAAGATCGATATTCTGTCTGCGTTTTTAACTCAGACATTTTGTTGGAAATTTTTTATAACCGTGAATATTTCTGGACATAATTTTTACCTGCGTCGGGCCGGCACATTATCACAGATATGAAAAATAATATACGTCACAAGCCTAGCAGAATCAATATTACTCTCTTTTTCTTCTATTTTACTCCTATAGAAGTTCTACAGACAAATCCCAATACCTTGAATAAATTATTCAATATAAAAGATGGTCTAATTTTATAATAAATTAAATGGCAGTCATGTAGAACTTTAAGATAGGGCTTTGTTTATTTTTTCTGTAACGTATATGACATAGGGTGATGTTAACCAATTGCTCATTGATGAAGGGTACATGAGGAGCCCACAGGGAATCAATAAATTCCCTTCTCCAAGAGGGACCATCAGTTTTTGTGACCCTCTTTTTTTTACTGATGTCTGCATTTCCTAGGAACTTAGATGCATGACTTATCACATTATTTTACATCACTAATAGTCACAATTATGTGAATATTCAAAGGAAACGTCAGCCATCGTATGCACTTTAATACATTAGCTATTTGTGTCGCTGTTCAATTCCCCCTTGCAAATGCATGGATTGATTCCGCACAATCATTCTTTCAGAAGCCGAAATCTGCTTCAAGCTTCAGGCAGTACTTTGCGAGGCTTTATCAGAATGTTATATAGATAACGCATTATTCATCTTCCAATTGCCATACTTAATGGCATAGTTATCAATAGCAGCAATCAGTGGCAGGAAAGCACTCCAGTTGAAATCAATTGGAGTCCTTTCTGCACATGGACTGGTGTCTCATTGTTCCCCTGGTACTCATAGGCAAGCCAGCGCTGGATATGACTGGTAGTCGGTATCACACAAATGTGTTAAAGTGCAAATTACATTTTGCCGCATTTCTACATTTCTAATATAATGATTGAAAAAGTTTGCGAAAAGTTACTATAGTTTTTTCAATTTAAAGTACAATAAGACTCCCTTGATTTAGCGGGAAACGATTCATATCATTCTTCTAATGCCTTGTTATAAGTTGTAAAGAACTGACTCATACTTATCTGCTATTCAAATTAGCCTCCTGTACGATATTTTATTGTAAACAAAGAGAGCTTTTTTTCCTTTTTTTCAATTAAATGAAAATAATTGTTCATTGTTTTTATCACCACCTAATAATCTAATTATGTTCAAAATCGTCTGTTCTTGTTTGGAGTGGGTTTCCTACTGGCTATTTTTACTAACTACTAGTTTTAGCTAAACGAGAAGGTATTGTATGATGACTACAGGTAGAAAAGGGTAGGCATCGGTAAGGTAGGTGCTGTTGTACCTAATGTAATAAACACAAAATATTAATGCTTCTTTTATTTTCTGTTGCCTTTACGTGATTACAACTTCAGATGAAAGAAAAAAAGACAGATCTACTAAGCCTAATGTACGTAACCATTCTAGAATGTATTAATGTTCAGTGGAACAGCATCTGTGCTCCTCATCCTATGAAGAAGGCATACTAGATGCATGACCTTCTTCTTTCATAATATAAACAATCTTTACTAATTGGGGATCTGCGCAGGAACGCGCCTTTATTAATCTGAACAAGAGAGCCAAAAAATAGTACTCTTTCAAACCGTGACTCTTCGAATGATTCAAAAACATTGCGGTCACATCAGTCTGGTGACAGGGTTCCTTGGGATGTTGAAGGACGTACATGTCTTTGGAGCATTCACTGCCTAACGTTTGTCCAGTCCAGACTGAGGTAACTTGGTTTCCCTTTTTTAATTTTATTTTTTTTCCCACATGTTTGGTGGACCTTTGTGAGCGACTGTACTTTTATAGATCCTGGTGGACTAAAAACCTCTTTGTCTTTATTATACATCATCTCTCATCAAATCCTTTTATGATTATTCAGAGAATGTTAACATTGACAGTTCTATCAGTTTTAAGTTTTCACATTAAATTACTATTTGGTAGTCAAGATTTTGTTTTGCTTTTTAGTAGGTGACAAAAGACATTGAACTACCTTGCATTCCTTTTGAGGTTGGTAGAGGTCCAATCTGGCTTGTATTATATAGGCTGTACATCTCATTAGCCAGCAAACGGGCCATACTTCTCTCTATACCGATGTGCGCTCATACTGTTGTATGACAGTTGTATGGTAAGAATAATTAGTGTGTGTTAAATTATGCAAAACAACCTATAAATAAACTCGAGCATGTCCTCTCTAAACATCAGGTTTACAAAGCTACCATTTTACAATGATATTCAGGGAAGATTGAACAGATCTCAATCATAACTCTGACGTGACCACCTTATGCCACATTTAAGCTATGCGCCACAAGGTGGTCAAATGGATAAAATAGTGTGGGGTCCCGTCCGTTGTTTCTTAACCGTCCCTACCTCTAAACACATCCCTAACCAAGCTGTCCCAATCTGGACACCAAAAATGTTGAGGCAGTGTAAATGTTCTATTAACAACCTAAAAATGTGCTAATATAATATAATCGGGATTTATTCACTAAACTGTGAGTTACAGGGGTTAGTTAAACCCGCCTTTGTACCTGTACTAAATACATTAATTTAGTCTCTGTCGTGTTATACAAATAAACCTTGGATGTTTGTTCTTTTTTAGCTTTCCTCTGCAGGATTATTCACATACAAACCGCAGAGAAGGGTAGGGTAGGTGGAACAGCGCCTTTAAAACATCTAAATATGCAGTCTTATGGCTGAATTGAGATTTAACTTTTTAGTAACCTCTTTTATTATATACATTTTTGTATTTTATCCCAGAGTGCTTTATATAACAATGCATTTAAAATCAATCAATAGAAATGACAACATTAATACCATTTCAAGTCATTACAAGGTCTGAAGCTTTCATTTTCAGTTGTCTACAATTCACTTGCAGGGGTATTTATTTTGAAAAAAAAAGAAAACAAATCTTTTTAAAATTAATTTCAAGCAAATTATGATAATAACACGACTTGATTATATATTTCACGTACATGTTTCTCCTAAACAATAATGGAAAATGTGTTTAATGGAGCATAGTTTAGCGACACCTGTAATTTGCGTGAGACCAGAATAAAATAAATAAAATAATGTTTTCAAATAAGATACAATATAAGCAGAGGGGGATCAAATTATTTTTGCCAAATTAGAGGAAAAGGATAAAGAACATTAGCACTCCAAACATGTCTGTTGGTAATACGCAACATTAGGATGTGATTATTATACTGCTAAATGTGTGGAGCTGACATTATTTTAATATGGGTGTACATATGCATAGGCAGCAATGAAAGGGCTCTTCATATAATAGTTTGAATAGCGATCACACTGAGAAATCTGTCTGTTTATAGGCAGAACATGCAATTATTTGTCATCTTCGCACTGATTCAAGTGATCAAGACTGGTTCAGAACGCTCCAATCTTAATGTTGAGGCTGAACATCAGTTAATCAAATAAACCAACGGTACTATCAACCACATTTCCAGGATTTAGCCATTATAGATATGGAACAGACAAAAGAACTCCCGCTGATGAAGTATCATCATGTAACGCAACATTGCAGTGGACAGCGAGGTTGGTCTGCGGTTCATATTTATTGTTTTCCAGTATCTGAGAGCTCTGCATTTTATGGGAATGAACAACGCCAATCTCTGGATGTATGATCGCCAACATTGAAGGCCTTTTAAAGAAAATGTTGACATTGTAGATGCTGAACGCCATTTTCTGAATAATGTGTTTGGATTTTCACTGATTTATTAGACAATGTAGTCAAGGCTGAATGGGGGAAAACACTAAAGAATTGGCATTGATTGGCAATGTAATCTGCAAAACTGATGTATTACTCAGACACAATTGTCAATGTTAGACGGGCTTTAAACACATTCTGTTCATATAGTAGCTCTAGACACCGCTGAGTTTAAGCCTTAGCCAAGTGATTAAGTACCACTGATCTTTATTTACTCAGAAGTGCTCATTGTTGCAGCCAACTCAACCTATTTTTGTAGGAAAAAGTGTAGTTTTCTCTTCACGGCGTATGGGTGATGAAGCAAGATCATTACATCATCTCTTTTTCTACCACAACTTACCTGCATTTCCCTGTTGAGTAAACTGGCTTATCCAAACACCACGTACCATGAGTGGCATGCAAGTTTACAACTGTTATAAGGTCACCCAATAAAACCTTTTCAGCTATTTGGGCAGGTAAAGCAGTTCAAAAATATATGGAAAATCCATCATAATATATAGTAATGTCAGGTAAAAATCTCAGCTGTCCTTGAAACCCTCAAGAAGACAAACATGTTGGTCAATAAAATCCTTTAAAAGACCCAAGCGCTAGGATGATGGACTAAAGCAGTATAAGGAATAAAGTGTTGCCTTTGGACAATATTATACACAGATATTAATAAATAGTTATTTTCTCAAATTTCTGTGGATTCTTCCAACACGTGGAACTGCCAAGGATTCTTTAGGGTTACACCTATAAGCTAGGACACTTAAAAGCATCATGTAAGTCATCCCTGATATATTATAGCCCTAAATATCCAACAGCATCGCAGGTTAAAGAGGAAATTAGGTTACCCGTATATAAAAAAGAGTTTTTTGAAATATGTCGAATATGGTTCTAAATGAGCTGAGACGACTGTAAAATAAACCCTTGTGACGATAATATGCCGTGAATTCAAATGATTCAACTAGTGGTCCTCACGGAAACATTCACTTGTCATTATTTAAAGATTACACATATCTGAGTGACTTGCATTTAAGCAGAGGTACCAACCCTTACCCGCTGGTAGCAAAAGTACCAATTGAGGGTCTTATTTACGATCACAGCAGTAATAGGCAATAGGAAGGAGTCCGCTCCAAACTGTGTGACCCTGAGAATCTGCCCCTTCACCCTGAGACCCGGAGACTGGGGCAAAAACCCTGAGACTTCCCAGAAATAGTTGTAACTGATTTATCAATGAAGGTGCAAAGAGATCCTGGAAAAAAAACAGTTCAATTTTACATCTCTGGCAATTCTATGAAGACTATTTCCATTGGTATAATACCAATGACATAACACATGACATTCTCAATAAACAGTTATAAGTCTAATGTGATTGCCTCAGCGAATGAATGAAAACTAGCTCACACTTCAATCACATTAAAGATTTACATGACTAGTAAGGAAATAAAACAATATATATGAGTCTCTATATGCCAATAACATCAAGTTAAAATGTGATTGAAATAAGATAGGCCTTCTGAAATAATACGCAAGATCTCTTTACAGTACTGGGATTTGCATTACAATGTAATACACAATAATGGTTGGAAATCAAAAGCTGAGAGTGAAAAGCTGAACATGGCGTGTAAAACGAACAACACTAACTCACATGAGAAATAACACTTGTAGTAACAGAGACTAAAATAAAAAGATGCTGTTATATTGTAGTTATCGTCTTCAAAGCAATATTACAGGATAGTTAAACAAATCTATAGTGTTGGAAGAAATGTTAGATATGTCAGTGACATATCTTGGCGGGGTGTAGCTTTAAGTCGGACCCACGGCTCCGTTCGCCCCCCGATCTCTATGATACCCTTCCGGAATGAGTGCAGTAATTACAGTTTCCAAGTCCTTTCTATCTTCCATGATGATTTACCTGCTATTACCTTTAGGCTATCACAGACTAACACCTATCACTCCAGGTATTGAGTGTTCTGCTTGAGTGCCACGTTTAGCACCACAAAAATTCAAATGTGAAGCCCATTCTAATCTTCTGACGCAAGGGACCTTGTGTGTCCAAAACGGTGATATCTAGGAGTAGAAGGACAGAAGTATCTATGACAGAGCTTATGTATGATATCATTGGTGAGTTTTGTTTCTTCCCAATATCTGAGAACTGACAATTGTGCAGTGTCTGAAATTGTTGGTGCTTTCACAGAGCGGGTATAATATTGAGGAGGAGGGGTGCGCACATAAATGTATTTTTCTATACAGAGAACCTTATGATTTTGTTGTATATTTTGTTTCTTTTTACACGGTTTATAACAATTGGATATCCTGCATTTGCAATATAAGTATACTCTCCTATATACTGGACACTATTTGTGGTGTAACCACATTTAGGGTTTTGTGCCACCCTTTAGTTTGAATTCTTCTCTTATGTCATTGCTGAGTAAATTTATTGCCCACTACAGAGCCTGCTGTTGCCTTTCAATGACATGCGCCCAATAAATCATGCTTTGGACATAAAATGTGACGGCAGATAAGAACTATCCATCCCATTTAGCCCATTTTAAGAATGAGGGTAATGAGTCCACCTTCTTTACCTGCCTTTTAATGCTATTACCTTTTTTTAAAAAATAAATAAAGCAATTTTACTGTTTATTTGTTTTTTTTTCTTTGTTTGAAGAATCCACCCAAAGAAGAAATTTGTAGCTTTCAATCAGTTGGGATCTAAACAAACGTAACCTATTTTTAAACGCGTACTGCCTGTAGATATTTTTTTATCTGATAAAGGTAGAATGTGGGACATCAGTAAATACAACTATCTGCATTTTTTAAAAGTTATGATCAGTTAAAAACAAAAATAAAGCCAGCAGTTTAAACAAATATAAAATGAGCAGTTAAACTTTATTTTCTCTGTGTATTGCCTCCAGCTTTGTTGAAATGGAAAATATATCCCACGAATACAATTACGGGGATCCTTTCTAGATCATTTAAGAATGCATTTTCTCTATTTATAAAAAACTATTGATCTTTTGTAGCTAAAGTGGATCTAATGCCAACCAGCCTTCTCCTCTGATGCACACATTTGAATGTCCTATGTGTCAGGCAATGATCTTTTGTAACTCAACAAAATATATTTCTAAAATTACTACTAAAAATGTGACATGACAAGAAAATATGGGTTAGGTGAGTTAACTAAAAGCGTTTATATGAGCTGAAACTAAACATCCAAAGAGGACTTTCCAGTAGCTGCGTTTTCATGACATCACAGACGAGGCATAAAGCCACTCGCGGGAACGTTTGCACATTTAGTTCTAAACTGATAGATATTATTGAACACAATGGGTCCAGAGCATGTATGTAAAATGTACTATACTGCAATATATATATATATACTGCGCTGGCGTCATGCCATTATGTGTCCATTCTAGCGACGTAAGCGTATGTTAACAGGGGAACGGTTTCGCTCTATGTCTCTACTCGCGAGTGTCCGTAGAGTGAAGGTCTGTATAGCGGGGTACATTTTGGGCTATAGAACACTGTCATACACTCAAACTTTGCAAGCATCCTCAGAAAAAGAGAGAGCATAAGGGAAATAAAGAGGCATTCTTAAAGAGGGACTGTCTCTTCTAAATAGGGAGACTTGGCGATCATTGCTCAATGTGATTCCGCTGTTGGCAGCTTCAGACTCTAACAAGGTGGCAATGTCAGCAATAGGCAGGACCCATAAAACAACCTTGCTGCCACTACGTTACACCGATTTATATTTTAAGGTATAATCTCAAATCTTGGTTATATTAGATTTGGGGCTGATGGCAACTTGGATTATTTCGAAGTATCAGCAAAATCCTGCCCCAGTTGCGTAAAGCAGGTCAAAATCGACAATGTCTGCTAGAAGACAAACAAAATTAAGAGTTATCAGAGCACTTAACTCATTCTGACCCAAGGGAGCACCAGTCATTAGTACAAAGAAATTTCCCGTGTGCAAGAATATGACTTTGTACGCCGTTCAGGATTCCTGTTTTGAAATGCGTTCTTCGCTAATTTCAAAAAGCATTTTTGCAGGCTACCAAATTCTAACAAGCATCTCCCCCAGAGTTTACAGCGAGGTGCTGATTAATTAACTGAAGTAGTGAAGCTGAATGGTACAACAGCTGGTTAGAGATTTGTCATTAACTTGGTCGCCTCTCTTGTCTGTAAGGATTCTTGCAGTGACACAACCAAAATGCAAATGCTGGAAGCTGTGAATCAAACTGGGAATGGGGACGTTATAAAGCAGCCTACAAATTAGCTTACGAATATTTGTTCTAACGATATCTATTTACATATGAATTTAACATTTAGAAGATAACATTTACGATTATGGATTTTTTATTTATATATATATTTTTTTTTACGTTAAAATGCGGATTGACCAGTGTTGTAAAAGAAATAGCCCAGTGCTTTGCAAATTACAGTAGCTATCAAGGTACATTAACAGCAAATTATATTATAAATTGTCGGGCTGTACTGCCATTATGCCCATTATTCCAGGCTTAGATGACCAGGCTTCCTGGAGCAACGCAGATTAGAGTTCAAAACGGCGTAAAGGTTGGTCGGAAATCTACAAGTGACAGGTCTCCTGCGGACATTCTTTTGTACCGGAACTTGCTGACGGCTGATAAATGCAAATAATATATAAGGACTATGAATAATACCATGCTTTGTCCTTATCTCTTGAAGAACTTAAAGCATTTTATTATGCAGACCAACCTGATTAGTAGATGCTGCCTTTGAAAAACTCATGGATACGCATATAGGTTTTTCCAACTCATATTTATTGTGATAAAGTAAAGTAAGACATCATTTATTAAATAAACTGATTTCAACAAATTTTTATTTGAACAAACCTTGGCGATAACCTTTTTAAATGTCCATGACTAACGGCACTCACCCAGTTTGTGTACCACCGGTTTGTCATCTCAATGGTGGTCTCTAAATACAAATGTAACATAAAAGCCACCTCACTGTTAATATGTTGATACTAAAAGCCACGTGGATTTATGTGGCTTCTAAGCAGTAGCTTATGTTCCTTTTATTGAAATGCCACCTATATACCATAACTGCTATAAAAACTGGGAACATTTTTAATACTTTTGGTCATTAAGCCGCAGACAAAGAATACTTCTCTACCCTCAGCTAAAATGGCATTACCTTGGCCCTCTATAATACAGAAACATCAGGATATAATTGTATATGGTAGAATCTATTATTATGATACTCCATACTGTTCCCAGGAAATATATTGAAAGCCTTGTGGTTTCTGAAACAAGTTAATAATTTGCATGGGTTATTTATCAAAATTTCCCCAGCTGCAAAAAAAAAACCCCAAAAACCTGCTTGGGATGTTGCAGAACTGAAAAAAAATCTTGATTGATAAATCTATCGCAGCTGGTTTTGCACCAGATTTTGTACTTTGATGAATGGCGGCTCTAATGTTTCCATTAGGCCCATTTTTCACTTCTCCGAAAACACAAAAGAATTAAAAATAACTAGTACGACTCTAAAACCAAATCAGGAGTACATCAACCAAGTACAAACACAAGGCAGAACGAGGAAGGCAAATTGTATTAATAGCAGAAGAGAATGAACAAATTCAATGGATTGATACAGACAGAGCATCTGCCTTGTGATAGAATTATACCTTGCGACAGACATTAATCATTTCTGGGTAGAATTCAAGCCATTATCCAATAGGATTTTCTTTCGCTCTTTGTTGTTGCGTGACATGACTTCTACGACTGCTTGATGCCAGTTTAGTGAGACCCTGCTATGATGCTAACTCCGGAGAGCAACATGATCTGAAATTTAACTGCTACTTATTTTCTGCGATTTTGAGATAAAGCACCAATTCTTTTAGTCCCTTGAAGTCTCCACTAAATTGGGAATCTCTGTTCTGGAGACCGTGATACTCTACTACATTTTCATATCATCAAACAATGGCAGCTGCCAGCAGTGAATAAAATAGATTTTAGACGAAGATGAATAATAACATGGCTTATCTTTCCTAACCCCTATCCCATTTTAAACAACTTGGAACTTTTTCTGGATTCTATTCAATAGCTTCTATTTAAAGCTTAAATTTTTTTCACAATACATGCTTATTAATATTATGTTATTATTATTATTATTATTATTATATTATTATTTAATGTTCACCTTGTAAAAAATGATGTTAAAAAATTTGTTGGCCAAATAAAATAAATAAATAGGGAAAAAAATCTAAAAAAGAAAGGAAAGGGAATGTATTAAATGGAAAAGAACTTCTGGATGAATTTGATAAAGAAAGCATAATAAATGCGATTTTCAAATTGTAATGGCTTTCAATTGTTAGAACTACACTGCTTGAAAAACAGATTCATCCATCCAAAATAGACCAGAAATCTTGGATTCAACTGTAGTTATCGACAATAAACAGCCATTATTCCGCGAGTGCACAAACTGATGGCATTACATGGGGAAGTTATTGAGAAAAAGAAATCGAGTGTTGTATTATATTTTAGCTAGTAATTTCAACTCAGAGCATGGTATTTGTAGATATACAGGGAGTCCGATCCGTGGTGCAGAATTTAGAAACAGCTTGTATTTGAGACAACCTGATTTTTTTTTCAAAAATAAAAGGCCAATGTTATATAGGTATATTTTCTAACTATATGGGTATATTCAGATTATCATAATACATAGACTATTGAGATATCTATGCAACCTCATCAATTAAACCTATACGTCTACAAAAACAACTTGAAGAAGGGACCTATTAGTTTGTAATCAACAGAACCTAATACATGTTAAATCTGGTAGTAACGCTTTTGTAATCACATACCGCTTCACAAAAGAGGGCCACCGTCAGGGGGTACAACTGGTACTGGTTTACTGGGCCTGACCGAGCCTGGTCATAGGGGCACGCTAAGGCCGCTACTTGGCACCCAGCGAGGTAGTAAGGAGGCATCAATACAGCTTGCATAGACAGTACAAGCTGCAGTGAAGACAGGTCTCCGTGTGTTCGTGTTGTTGGATAGTGTATGCATGTGTATAGGAGTGTGGTATATGTCAGCATACAGTGTTAGTGTTCATATATTAGTGTATGGAGTTAGCATGCATGTGCATGAGCGTATGATAATGTGTGTTACTGTAAGGTGTTAGTGTTTGTGGGCATATGATATTAGCATGTGTGTGTGTGTGTAATTGTATGGTATTAGAGTGTGTATATGTACATTAGTGTATGGTGTGCCTGAGTGTGTGGGTGCCAACATACAGAGTTATTTTTAGTGTCTGCTCCAGTTTATGGCGTTTGAATGTCAGGGTTCAGTCTAGGGTGAGAGCGAATGGGAGAGAGAAGGTGCGTTAGAAAGAATGTGTATGTGTAAGTGTACGTCTTAGAACAAACCTGCATTAGTGTGTATGCGGGCTAGTTATGGTAGTGCGGCAAAGAAATACTGCATCCAGACACCACTAGCCCTAGGATTATTGACTAATAGAAAAAAAATCTAGTACTATTTATTCTCAGGCAAAAAGGTTGAGACAGGCTATTAAAACGTCTCATGTCACAGCGTTTACTTTGCATTTTAATACACACAAATTGGCTGAGAAATGCGAGATAATCAGGGTACATGACAAGTGGACTAAGTGTGTTTGATGGTGATTTCCTAAAATGACGTACAACAGTGCCTGTCGTGCCATGTACAATGATCACCCTAATTACAGTAATAATCTTTCATGGAACATTCTCCATCCAATGCCTTGCAATATAAGTGACAAGGTTTTAATTCTTATGATGAACAGGAGGATCAGTTAGCTTCTCTTCTTTTGCTTTGCGAGGAACTCCCTTCTCTCGAAAGCTGTATTATTACATTACATCATACCAGCAGATAATATAGTGCTAATATAATAATGAAGAATTATCAATAACATAAAAAAACAACACTCTCTAAAACAGGGCTGCTCTGCTCCAGTCCATGGGCCACAAACGGGCCAGGAATTATGTGTATCCTTGCCTAAAACAAGTAGTGTAATGAGATGCCTGTGCTAAAGCTGGCATTTACTAATTTTTTGGATTGTTTCCAGCCCCCAAGGACTGGAGTTTTGCATCCCTGGTTGAACATATATATAGCCACACAAGAAGAAGATGCACGTGTTCTTGCAAGTTTCCAATCTATTAAGTGAAGTATGTTCATTTCAGGTCTCCTCGACACCTTTTTACTTACAATTCTACAAGATCGAAGTGTATCTCCTTTATCATACACAGTTTAAACTAATCTAAACCTCTATTAAAATATTCCTCTAGATTCAATTACTTTTTGTGAGCAATGAAATGCCCAACTACTGGTGATTTCTAGAAGAGTCACTCCACCTCTCGCACCGGGCGTTCCGTGAGGCGATGGGTTGTAGGCCTGGATCACAATGACAAGAGTTGATGGACAACAATGTCTTTTCCTGTCAAAGTTTGTTAAAGCAACGGAGGAAATACATTTAGAGAAGTGCAGTGTTAGCCGTAGAAATACAGGGAACCTTTACTGTTGTGGCTTATCAGCATCTCTAATGACTTTGGCTCTGCTTAGCCTCTGGACTGTCTGTCGGAACCTTTCTATGGACTACTTAGAATAAAAGACCCCATCTCGGAAGGATCATCATCGACCCGGTTCATAGCAGAGATGGATTGCATTACATGTGCAGCAGCATGGCGCTCTGCAGCCATCTTGGGATGGAGCTTTCTCCCACTGGTCCCAATGCTCCTTGTAATGCGTAGCGAGTGAAGGCTTTTGACCACCGAGACAGTGAGTGGGCACGGAACCACTCCAAGAAGAGTTGACTGGACACTGATATGAAATAAAATGCCAAGCCTAAAAATTGACATCGGTTCAATCCTAAACACATGTTTTATTTAATCACTAATGCGCTCTGTAATTAGTTGCATCATCCAAATTGTCACCCTGAAAGGTCCAAGGGACTACTTGCGTTTCACGAGCCACAGTTTAAAAGCAGCTGTTCTAAAATATATGCTGTGCATTTGCCGCAGCTATATAGCTAGCTGCCATTCCATAAATAAAAACTGCCAATTCAAAGTTTGTTTTATTTTCACATTTCAAAGCAAAAGATACTTTTTACAATATACTTGAGATAAATAAGACCTATAATAAACAAAACGCTGCCAGCTTTCATATGGATTTGAGGTTGTCTTAGAAGTTTGTGAGTGACAGATTAAATAAGTTGAAAATAGCTTTGCATGTTTCTGTAAATGGAGTTCCACACAGAGAATGATAACAGGCAATACATATCCATTCGAAAATGCCATTTCTCGCCAAATATAGATATTAAAACGGAACTATCCTTTCATTTACCAAAATATAGACACATTGTTTGTTTGTTTTATTCTTAGACCAATGTATAGTTATTTTTTAATAATCTAAAAATAAAGTAATATATTTTTCCAAGTACAATGGTCCAAAATTTAGTCCAAAACACTGGTCCAAAATGTAGTTTGTCCTTCCGATGATATTCTCATATCAGTGGCAAGCAAGTTTAATGTGTTGATCGGAAGCTGAGGGTAGGGCAGTCTGCTGCTTATACAAATGAAGATATAATACAATAGTATTTCAGGAAAGAAGGGGGTCATGCATAACTCTCAAACCTTATTTAGTATTTGGTCTCATGTTTAGAATGCTACATTTTCTGCTGGAGCTCTCTTCCATAGACTTACTACCCTCTCATTGAAAGAAAACTTCCTTACCACATGGAGAGTTTTTTGCAAATCCGTAATGTTATTGTAGATATAAAACGGCAAACTTTATGAGAGTAAAATAGCTCATCAATATACTACTCTTCTTGGCTTAAAAGATAAGAGGATAGCGGAGGCATTACTAAACACTAATCTATACCAACTAGACAAGCCAGAAGACCCCCCCCCCTCACAAATCATGTGGTGCTGCAACAACCACAGGGACTCTTGGCAAGTATATGCAAATAAGGTTGACAATTATCACTTTTTGACCCTTTCTCCACTTTTTTACATAGATCCCTTGAGAGCAAATGTCTGTTGTACTACAGCCTTCAAAGAAAGCTTGGGGAAAGAGGTGCAGTAGCCGGATCACAATCATGGACAGCTGTTTCGACATTTATGGGACACGTCAGCATGAGGTTGTGAAAGACCAAAACATTTTTTCATATGCTAGCAAGATCAATGGAGATCTGTGCTGTTCCATGTATCCACCTCGCAATGTTTTGCATCTGTGTGCTGTAAGGTGGCTCTTTTGAGGTGGGTACATAGGCACCTGGCCCCACACACTTTCCTTGTTGGCCCTGTGGTTTCCATGTACGTTGCCTCTATCAATGCCATTCCAACACAGATGTCCTGGTCTGGACACCTGAAATATTGATAGGTAGGATGCAGTATATTTATGTCTATATACCACTTAAGCAATTCTGTTTACTGTGACCATCCCAGCCAAGACATGCTCTAGAATCTGTGACAAAACCATCTCAGGAGACTATTGAGAACATTAGTAATAAATACATTGACCTTACTCAGCTACATGAACACACAAAAAAGAGCATCACTTAAGTCTCTCTAATACCTATGAGACAGATTTACACAGGGAGTACTTGCTTCATGGAACAAATGTTTTGATGCAGGGGGTTCGACCATGTTCTTCTCACTTTTACCTAACTTTCTCTGTAGCTTGTTTGCCTTTGTTACTCCTTGACAAAGGGTAGCCATGAGACGGAAAAGGGGTAGCTTTGCATGAGCCCCTGGGTATCAGTGGTAAAGACAGTCCTGCCTCTAAAGTAGTGTGGCGAGGATTGGTGCTCAATCACTTTCTCTGTCGGGTGTACCAACTCCAGCATATTTCTCTGCTCATGTCTGTTCAGAAGCACCCAATCCAGCCCGACCCTACCCATTGACTTCTTGAGTCTACCTCCTCCCTCATGCACATGTCAATTAAACTAGCAGTTGTTTTCAGATGATCATAGCCACATTTTTGTAATTCATTGGAGAAAGATGTAAACAGAGATTAGAGGGACGCAAGAATGAAAGCCAGGGAATCTATACCTTGCAGACTCATACCTCCTAACGCAAAGTTTTGTGTACATTTTTCTATAAATAAATTGTGTACAATTTATTTATAAAACACAATTAAAACAAACAGAAACAGTAGTCTTATAAACCAACATTACCGTACATGTGAGGAGTTCACAATTCCTTAGTGTAATTGCGACTACAACGAGCGAGGCATTCACTGTAATCAACACAAATAGGCAGAAACTTGATTATTTCATGCTCAAATCTGACGTGTTTTGACAGAATCATGTTTGAATGTATGAGATGAATTACAATATATAGCACAGAACGTATGTGCTCCCACAATCTCTGACTATTATGAATCTTATATAAGTTTTCTGGTCTCTGGAGTTAAAAAATGTATGTGATCATGCATCTGTGACATACATATGCATGAGAATTCATACATCTTGAAAAAAGTTTCCTACTGTAAATTGTCTTTTTTTTGTTCTGTTTATTATTATTTTCATGAGCCGCTGTGCTTTTCTTCAACTCCGTAAACATACTTTAATAACCCAGATTATCAAAAATTGATGAAGCGTGTTATGTTCTAAGGAACTGTGATTGTGAATGAATGACATTTCATAGCTCCCGCAACAATTGAATAAATCGGGGCTGTCCTATATCTGACAGCATTCAAGTTTGGTTGCCCTTTCCAGAGTACTTAAGATCCAACTCCTCACAGTGTTTTTCCGTAATGTTTTTTTCTCTGAATGCAAAAAGTGATTGACAGAATCTTATCATTGAAAAGAAAGTCAACAAAAGACGCAATACCTGTTTTAACTATTGCCTGGATTAGAAAAGCCTTTCAGAGACTCCAGAAGATATTTGCTAATTGAGGGATACTTTTGGTTTCTTAGGATATTATTTCAAGGATATTATTACAATATAGTTAAAAATTCAAGTTCCAGATGTGCGTTCTTATAGCACCCAAGTTATTTACTAAGGATTTGATGTTTTTAGAAATAATAATCTTATTTTTAACAACAGCTTTCAGATTATTTTCCAATATTTCAGTTGTCGCAATGGCATTGGGGTTTATATTAGATGTATCGTGCACACTATTGATAATCCACTAATGAATTTAGTGCTCACACTGCCAGTAATAGCCTTCATACTACAAAGCAATACCCATACAAAAATCATATAATGTATTACTATTTTAGCTGTCAGTGGTGTTTACGTGAAAATGTGCCGAAAAGAATACAAGAGGGCTATTTCCCAGATTAGAGTTTAATCCATTTTATATCTTTCAATTACATGCTTTTGAGTTTAGCTTTAAGGAGCTCAGATGCAACAATGCGTGCATAGTAGAGGATGTTGCCCCGGGTTGAATTACAACTGCATAGAGTAATATGAGATATAATTTGCAGTCTAAGTGGAACATGAGCTTATTGTTGGTGTCATAAACTATTCTAGAAAGAGCTTATTGAGGTTGTCCCTAACTGTATCCTCCAAGACTTACTCTGGTGTCACTCAATGTATCATACCTGGGAACACTCAAGGTTTGACCCCGAGTCTTCAGGTAAAGCGTTGAGTCTCTTGGTCACTTTTCTCTGTCTGTCCTTTCTATCCTCGATACTACATAGGGTTAGCCCTGAGCCCTCTTTAATCCCCTTCCCCCGAAGAGGGAGAGCTCCAGGTTGCTATCCCTGGGAAGTTCCTAGATATCATCCATGCAGTCATATCACTGTAACAAACCGATGATTAGCTTTTCTCACGGTTTTATGGAAGCACTGGCTGTAGTTGCCTAATATTCCATAAGAACACCTTGGATATAAATAGAGCACCATTTTTAAGTTCCAACGGTGATAGAAATAAATACTGATTGAAAAAAATATTTTAATTTCTATTGCTTTTTAATCTGGTATATCACAACATTGAGATCATCTATATAACTATGGTGGTAGCAGAGGCATTAGCACTCATCTATGTCCTCCAGGAAATCTGCTTTTCCAACTGAAATCTTGTAGTGTTGTAAATAAGGTCACCAATCATCACCTTTTGCCTCTATACCTACTTTATACATGGGCCCTTTGGACCAAATGTACTAGACATCCTTTAAACAAAGCCCAGGACAGAGGTCCAGAGGCTAAATTACCACTCATGGGCAGCTGTTGATGGGACAGGTTGACAGGTGTCTGCAGTTATTCTTAGTATTTTTATGCAGAAAAAAATATATTACCTGTAATTATTCCATTTGTTAGCAAGTGTTCATTACAGAAGTCCAGTATTTTTCAATGCTATTTTGAAATTCTGTATGGAAACTATGGAAATTAAATCTGCGGGGTGACTTCTCCATGTGCTCTTAACAATGATCTTTCATCTGCTGCTCATAATAAAGATACAAATCTGAATGGAAAGAGAATTCATTGTCTTCATACTTTTTTCCATTCACTAAAATAGGAACTCATGGACAGGGTCATTGTGAAATTAGATACTAACTAATTTTACTATTTCATTTCAGAAATAACACTATTAAGTTATGAATATCTATCATCCAAAAGTAATTTTCTGAATAATCTCCACAAAACATGACAAAGCCTTCATTGCTCTTCATGTAGCAGAGTCTGGGGTATATTACACCAGTTCGTGCCAAATACATAGTGCTTCTTAGTCGCCAGGAAACTACAAATGTAAATGGTTTGATGCCTAAGTACAGGAGCATTAGTAGCACAAATCGATCAGTTAAAATTATCAAGCAAATGATTGAAGAATTTATTAATCCCGTCAGTGATCCAGCAAGTACTCGGCATCATCCAAGAAGTGTCATTCTAACTACTGGAGACTCCAATCTTCTTCAAGGAACGAAGCTCCCCAGGCTACTGATGTGATTCTGCACTCGGGAAAATCAGCATTCTCTAGAGGCTTGGGATCCGCCAGGTGCATTGTTTTAAAAGTACTTTAGCTGATTAGCAGAAGCATTTAACATCGCCTTCACTGAACTGAGACAATTTTAATAAATAAATACACATATATATACGGTATCTATGCAAGACTCCTACATTCAAAACTGTATGAGGAGCCTGCTCTGTGCCTTGTGTTTTGCCTGCTCTGTGCCTTGCGTTTTGCCTGCTCTGTGCCTTGCGTTTTGCCTGCTCTGTGCCTTGCGTTTTGCCTCCTCTGTGCCTTGCGTTACTCACGTGAGATGAGTAAAAAGCAGAGATTAACACAACAGGCAGTACACTGAGCCTACCCAATATACATTTATTAGGAGACAATAAAAAAAGCATATAAAAATCACTCTATACTAACCATGAAGCCTGACATAGTTCTGCTGACGTGAAGCTAACCCATAATAGTTTGTTCAAATTGAATTATGGTATTAAGATGTTGAATTATTAAAAGCATGTAGCGACACACTAATGTTAAATAAATGGTAAATAAATGTACTTATGGTGTCCTATCCCATAAGGTTGTGCTTTTAAAATAAAGCTAGGATTGTTTCCACCATTGGCTCGAACCAAACTCCTGGCTCGTCTCAGCTGAATATGGCCTCATCCTCTCGTATAGGATTTTAACCCCAGCAAGTATCCCTATGTATAGACATTCCTTACATTGTGGAGGAATGTAGCTCAGCTACTCGCAACTAGAACCCAGAAATAGATATAGACAGGAATTAACAGTCCTACTGTCATAACAGAGGAGCCATTTAATACTATTAGAAGGTACGGCACAGTTATAGAGGGTAATGCTCCAGAAAGCTGTCTTATTAGAACTATGTTGGGATCCTAAACGCTTGATCTAATCGAGTGTGCAATTGTTGAAAAATATAGACAAAAATTGATCTTACACTACTCATCAAACTTCACAAATGTTCCCTTGTGTTGAAACATAGAAAGTGAAGGCAGATAAGAACCAGTAGGCCCATCCAGTCTGCCCAACATCTGAGCCCTTTCCTTTAGTACCTGCCCTTATCCTATATCTAGCTTGGCCTTATATCTATCCCATGCTTGCTTAAATGTCTGTACTGTATTAACAGTAAATTAACCCCTTAATGCCAATAATGACAAAGCCTGTGCATGTATGGGCTCAAAATGCATTGTTTTCAATGGGTTTAGGGACCACCCATTGTCCTTAAGGGGTTAAAGTATTATATTAACTGTTACTTTTAAACCTTTGCCCCTCTAGCTTATGACTATGTCATCTTGTTGTGGTAGTATTTCTCCTTTTAAATAAACTCTCTTCGTTTACCTTGTTGATTCCGTTTAAGTATTTAAATGTTTCTATCATATCCCCCCTGTCACGTCTTTTTTCCAGGCTATATATGTTAAGATCCTTTAACCTGTCCTGGTAAGGTTTATTTTGTAATCTATAAACCATTTTAGTAGCCCTTCTCTGAACTTTCTCCAACATTTCTATATCCTTCTGGAGATACGGTCTCCAGTGCTGTACACAATACTCCAAGTGAGGTCTCACCAGTGATCTGTACAGCGGCCTGAGCTCTTCCCTCTTTCTACTGCTAATACCTCTCCCTATACAACCAAGCATTCTGCTCACATTACCTGCTGCTCTACTGCATTGTCTGCCTACCTTTAAATCCTCAGAAATAATTACCCCTAAATCCCTTTCCTCACACGTTGAGGTTAGGACAGTACCACATATTCTATACTCTGCCCTTGGGTTTTTATGCCCCAGGTGCATTACTTTGCATTTATCTACATTAAATGCCAGTTGCCACAGCTCTGACCATTTTTCCAGTTTACCGAAATCATTTGCCATTTAGCTTCTCCCTCCAGGAACATCAACCCTGTTGCAAATCTTTGTGTAGATAGTATTGAAGGCATCATATTAACACAACTCGTGTAAAACTGGTGTGTTTAGCATAGTGATAGCCCAGTTCATCAGCCTACTAGCCTGTTCGAAGCTATTATACAGGGAAGCTGGAAGAATGTTATCACCACTTACAGGCTTTATATATTATTTTCCTGAAAATCGGCATAAGAAATCCCCAGTGTCTCAAAAATCAATGTTTACTTGCTCTGAAAACTTTCATGTAGATCTGTGTGATATTGCTTTGTAACATATAACCTGCATCTATGGCAATAAAGGGGATATAGATAAAGCAAGCTTTTTTATGAAACAATACTTGACATGATTGAAAGAGGCAGAGGTTATCAGGGGTAATATTCTATACACAGTTGTGTATATTTCTTCAAAACCACCACTTTCATTGACATATGTAGGTAACTATGCAATAGATTTTGTTTTCGGACAGCTATTTCTGCTTTTAGCTAAAAAACTCGCACTTCCATTCATAAATCACACTACATTAAACTGTAATAATAAAATTGTGTATAAATTGCCTTAAATCTATCTCTTTTTTTTTCTTCTTCACATCCATTTCTGCCCATTTCTCTGCATTTATCCCTTGTATGTGTGTTAGCAACTCAGAGTTGAAGATGGCTTCTTCAACATTACATCATAACATTTCTTTAAAAAAAACACAATTCTTTGGAAAATTATGTCTGCACATAGATTTTTCCAAGTATGGGCCGGTTGGCATATGTACATTTTTCTGCACTCTTTTTTTAAATAAGAAAAGTCAAGAGGGGTGAGTTTCCCAGTGGGACCCACGTATATAGTATACAGAAACTATACCAATTTAATTCTGAAATATTATATATTATTATATTCAAATATCTTGTAAAGATAGTACTAAATCACTAGCGGGGTCTGAACACTTGGGTAACCAGGGACGTGCAGTTTTTTGGGACCCCTCATTTAACAGAACATCAACTCCCTCACAGGGTTTTTTCTAGATGAAAGTTTGTGGGTATGACATCATCAACCAACAACATCCGGGGAACAGGAAGCAGGAAGTGTTCTGGGTTGATTGCAGAAAGGCCCGGCTACTAAGGGGTTCAATGTTTTTGTAGAACAGTATCCACTGCAGAAAGATGATACCTTGTGTACCTTATTTTTTTATTGCCTCAATCATTACGAAGACAAATGACAAATGTTTATGCATTTATTTAACAGAGATAAGTAATTTTCATGTTACAGAAAAATAAATGCGGTATTAATAACATTTGTATGAAAGTTGCAGCTGACTGTGTGGGCTTTGCCATTTCGTATATATAAATATATATATATAGTATATATATATATATAATATATATATATATATATATATATATATTCCTTGTGGTCCCTCATTGTACCACAGTCTGACGCCAGTCTCACGTTATATTTTTGTCTGTCTCGGCAAATATAGCGTATTCCTTCCTGAAAGCCTTTCTCAAGGCTGCAAGCGTTTTCTGTAACTGCAGTTTTTTTTTAAAAAAAAAAAACTCTGTCAAATGTTTAAAAGGTTTTGAGAAATGGTCAGGAAATACAGAAACTGTTTTTTAAAAGCATATCAATCAAGTTCTTCTAACCCTATCTACATTAAAAGCAGTCACACTGCAACCTGCCCTTTGCCATCGAGCCTAAATATAGCCTTGCAACATGGACTTAATATTGACTTTCTAAGTAAAATTGCGCTGCAGAGTGGAATTAACCCCTTAAGTGCCAGAAGGATGTGCTATACCGCTGGGTTAACAGTCGCTACTTCAGCCACGTCTGCGGGAAGAATGGGCAAATCTCCAAACTCTAGTTTATTTCACTGTAGATAACAAGACATACAATATATCTTCCTATTTTGCTTCTCACCTAATGAGGCTCCTCATTGTATATAAAATACCTTGCTGTATATCTTCCAATGATATTTTCCAAGGTTTGCAGTATGGTTTTTATCTCTCCGAATGGGCAATTCATTTATAATGGAATGCATTCGATCCAGCAAAGGACCAAACACAAATCTATCAACTGAATCACTTATAGTATATAAACCCTTGGTGTACTAGAACAGGAACCAACACCTTGCATATCAAATGAATGAGACTACCGGAAAAAGCTAAAACTACATTATCTCTCACAATTGCTTCTCTTTTCAATGTGCCTTTAAGGGTCACTTATCTTAAAGCACAAGATAAACTCCTCCAGTACAATATATGCAAGAAATAGAGTAAAAAGTAATAGCCAAGAGAATAATAGTGGGCTAAACAATATAAATATATCAAGATTTGATGGTATAAACAGGATTTGCTTTTCTTACTGCGGGAACTACCACTGAAACTACTCGAACACAGCCACAAAAGGCCTATTAGTCTCTAGAGTAACTATCGGCATACTTTTTTTTCTCACCATGTCGAGGAAACCTTTTAAGACAATTATATTGGCTACCTTGCAAAACCTGAGATGGGTGATCCATAGATCCCTATATTGACGGATATTGGCTTCTTACATTATTCAGGAGCAAAAATACAGCTTCAAGTAATGCAGAGCTCGCCTCCTTACCTCATTGACCGAAATACTCCACCAAGGCTCAACCCTCGGTAGATATCCTGTAACATACAATGTAGTCTTCACTTTTGGAAATCTTTTTCGGGTATCAGGCTGCTCCATAGCTCTTAGCAGCATGTCCCACAAATGGGCAGTCTCGTAGGGGCACCACAGACATGAAGAACTTAATGAAAAGAACAAACTAAAGAACTAGAAAAGTCACCTGGGAGAGCAGCAGTGGTCCCTACCAAAGGATCTTTCACTATTCTCACAGTGGATCCTAGACTGTCCTCCGTAAGGCCCAGAAAGAAGTCTAACAAGAGCCCCTGTTGAGTGGAATGATTGAATGGTTTACAGCTATGAACTGTCTAGGAAGTTAATGCAGTACTAATTGTAAATAAAATGGCCTTTAATACAGGAATTAAGAAAGCCCATAGGCATAGTGGACCAAATGTCATCTTTCACTCCTGTTCCTGCGCAAGCCTCAGGGTTTCCCATACCAGGCCATGTGGGCATCTGCTATCATAACTTTTTACTAGTGATGTTCCTTCGGGAAAACCTAGAGGAGAGGCTAATGAAGTGCACGCTATTTGGGAGTGCCTTAGGCCGGGCACAACATCAGAATATACACACATATCTTTGAGAAAGGATGGACCTGGATTATTTCATACATCAGATCTAGAAGCGCTTTGAAATAGACTAAATGCTTACTATAAGCAGCCTGAATTTTATTAGCAAACGATAGATATCAAAATCTCTTAGCTTTATATAAAGCCAATAAGTGTAATATGAAGATATGTTAAAAATAGGTATTTACGTTATGTTGCTATGCCATTATTATTACCACTGTGGATATAATTCAGTAGTTTAGAAAACAATGGAGAAAATAAAAGAATTTGTCGAATGGTACAAGTGAATCAGAGATTGCCAATATACCCTTATTGCTACAATAACTCTGAATGACTGGCATTGCTTATGCAGTTCATTACCGGCGTCTCCTTGAAATACATTGAGTTATTGTAGAATATTTTCACATTCTGCTTTATGATGGATTAACCATTCCACCCAAGTTGAAAAAAATCTTTACAATACATAGCGAACCAGCTACTAATGTTTAAACCGCTGCGCATTATGTCAGGCTTGATAAACAATGCTCTATATATTGCATACTTTAAGATGTATATTTAAGAAAAAACATACAATGTAAATGCAAAACAAAGCTTGTATAATAATGAAAAATCAAGAAGGAAAAGTGGAGTTTTTCTTTGCTTTATTGACTTGAACTGTAATATGTAAACTGTTTATTCTGGAACAATGACTTCAAATTGGCAAATGATTGACCCAAGAGGAGATTATCAGTGAAACACTTTTATTATTCCAATCAATGAGGTGTTGTATTCATGAGTAGGATACTCATTCAATAATACCCTATTGGCAAACTGGGACATAAACCTATATTTTATTTTTAGGCATCCATTCCCTTAACCATGATTTTATAGGCAAATTTACTATGCCGCATAAAGAGTCAACCACAGCAATTTTCTACTGCAAGAATGGCTGAGTTGCCCCAGCATAACACAAAGCCAAATAGGTTTAATGTCTTAAAAAATGTACTGTGCATAAGAAAGGGTTAACACTAATATTATTCCTGATGGGTGAGAGTAATGGTTTGGGTGGAGTTTTTATCTACTACCAATTAGTATTTATAGGCTACTCAATGTTATAGCATACAGTGGAAGAAAGATTCAAGATTTAATATAGTTTTTTTATTGTTGAATTCTAACACCTAATTTATTAGATAATTAATTAGATCACTAAATGAAAAGGGCCAGCTGCACAGTACCCCTGCTGCCCTTGCCCTTCCTCTGACTACACACCCTCCCATATACTGAACTCTTCTTCCTCTTCTACATTAAGACCAATTCTCTCTTGTCACTGAAGACGAGGTTCTTGCTCTTCTTCTTTCCTCTTGTCCAACCACATGTCCTCTTGATGCTATCCCTTCTCATCTTACCCAGTCTCTCTCATCTACCCTTGTGCCACTTCTCCTAGTCCCTCTCCTGCCTTCGAAGATGTGGAGACATTTTCCTGATGACATGACCTGCATTTTTTTTTTAAACACTACACTCCATGTCTGCATTATTGTTTACGTGGTCATAACAGCTGTGTATTAACCCCTTTGTGACCAGGCTGTTTTTAAAATTCTGTACCCTTCGTGACAACATTTCTGTGGTGTTTAGCTGTAATTTTGCCGTTTACTGTACCCATACAAATTATATATTTTTTCAGGACAATACAGGCTTTGTTTAGATACCATTTATTATAATGTACTATTAAAACAAAAATAAGCAAACACTTTTTTCTGACTTTTACTTGATATCTACAAAACATAATTCCAATATTTGTCCTGACTTTAGAAATAACCAATGTTTTTATGTTTTTTTTGCAATAAGTACAAGTAGGGTATCACTGGATTACAAAGGCATGAAATGCCTCCTTACATTCTACACTTGTTTTTCTTATTTTTATAGGTTGGAGGCAATCATTTTTTAATGTATATTCCTGGCAGGAGGTACGCAAGGTGTTTGGGCTCCTATTTTTACATTTGTTTTTGAAAGCACAAGGGCGCTGCCTTTCAATATGGCGAATGCGATACCTCCAGTGTTACCAAATTTCTTAAGGCAGCAAAAAGAACTATATCTTTATTCAAACTGCTCTCACCTTCAAGGCTAATAGCTTACCTTTTGTACTTCTTTAACAGTTCATTTGAAGGTAAGCAGGTCTTGCTTTTTCTTTTTACACTGAAAGTAATCTTGACAGCACATCTTTTTTTTTTAAACAGTATGCTACCGTAGTTTAAATACAAAAGTCTGCAGTAAAAGACATCGCTACATCCTGCTTTAATTTAAACACACATCTTACATCTCTTATTTATATTGGGAAAAAAGACATTGTCCATTATACTACATGGTTTGAAGTACAAACGTGGCAGGCAGTCTTAAGTGTGTAGCAGATATCACAATTTTCCAAATGTCATCTTTGAAAGAGTTCTCATAAAAGAACATTGATGAGGTGTCTACAGGGTTCAAATGCTATATGAACTCATTTTAAAACACCTCTGATCTTTTCACTCCATGCTTTTGTTGCAAAAGCAATATAATTCATATATATATCTTCATGCTACATGTGCACAGTAACCCTATATATATATAAACATAAACTGAAAACTATGGTTTTCTTTGGCGTTAACTTACCTGTGTTCATATCTGGAACTGCAAAAGACAGTAAACTATATACATATGGCTATTTCTATATGATTTATATGTAAAAGATAGGCCTTTCACACGACATATAGGGCAAGGGTGGTCAAATTACCATTCTAGATCACAGTAATGCCATTGAGAAGGAGTGTCTGTTATAGACTCTGCATTAGTAAAGTTAAGGGATCTCAGAGGCTTCCTTGTCACCTCCGCTCATTATAACTGAAAGGGCATTCAGCAAGTAGTATAGTAATATCATTTATATTACTTCCCTGTTAGGTGTCACTGGTTTAACAAACTAATCAACCTTTCTCATCAGTATAAGCATTGAGAATACAAAATGAACAATGTTGCCCTTTTAGTGGTGTCACCAAAGACAAGTTTTATTGTAGTCCAATCCTGCCCATTCCTTGCCTATACGTTTTGATTCCCCTCCCACTGGTGATAATGCTCCGCCTTCTTTTTAACAGACCCCAGGCAGCTGTGCGTCCATCATTTAGCAGCCACTGACCTTAAAGTGCCAGGGCCGCTTTTCTTCCTCAGTCCACTCCTGTATGAGAATATTGGCTGTAGCTATACAGAAAATTAGCATTAGGTAGATGATACATGTTAGGAGAACAATGGCTATGGATAGCCATACTGGGTATGTAGTAGAATGGGCATTTCAAAAGGTGTACCTTTAAATATCGAAGAGGTTACTTTCAGGTCGGTCCGGTCGGGCGGCCCTGGCACATTAAGTATGGCGGATTCTTGATGACGTCAGTGAGGCCAACAGCTTGATTTGCCCGACGCTACGCTACTTTTTTTTTTCTGCTTCCAAAGAGTATTAAGTGATGTCAGCCAGCGACCCTCCAGGCATTTGCCCGATGTACCAGATGGCTAGTGTGGGCCTTACTACTGGCATTGACTTTAGTCAATGACTTTTAGTTCAAAATTGTTACGTAGTCTGCAGGTTGCCTAAAGCTGCCCGAGAAGCATACCTGAACTGGATGCTGTTTATCATAGAAACAATCTGCGGTAACCATATTATCAAACAGCCAAAGACGCGAGCTTGCAATTCCACAATAACAGTTGTTTCTAATATCACCTTTACCGCCTCTCTAAGGATCATAAATTGTGCTAAACATTTGCTCTGCTTCACCAATGTATGACTACTGAAGACACACAGTCAGGGAACAGCAGACTAATTGAAAAATCACTCAGCTAAGATACAGTATCACGCTCATTTTATATGAAACTGCACAGAAATGTAACACAAGTGGCTACAACGGGAGCTTAAGCAAGGGGAAAATCAGCCCATCTAGATAAAATAATCACATTCTACTTCTCTGGGAGCCTAATTTTCATTTACTAAAGCCTCGATAAAGATGATTCTTTCAGAGAAGGTGAACATGTACAAAGAACATCATTTAAAACTCCCCTTTTTTCAAAGAAGATGGCGGTATTGACTGATAAAACCGTTATAGAAGGCCCACTAGCTGATGCTTCTAAAACCTATTATTCAAAGATTGTTATCACAGTTTTCCATTAGCAGAAGTAAGTAAATGCTTTTCCTATACAGTCCTGCCGGGAGATTGTTTTGTTTTTAGAAAAAAAAAAGACTCAATAGAGATCTGCCATTTGTATTCTATGGGATCCTGAAAATCAACCTTTTGGGGGAAGATTGAGCGTGGACGGGATCATAAAAAATACTAAAAGTCAGCACACATTTATTTTCATCTTTGTCATTTATCTAGAAACGGGGTTTAAATGTCATAATCACTCTTTATTCTTGCTGTAAATCTCTGAAAAATATATCATGTCTAAAGTGTCACGTGCAAGCGTAAAAAAAAAAGGGGTTGATTGGCAATGTTACATTTGCATGGAGGCAGGGAGGGAATAAAGAAAAGTAAGGAAGGACGGAAGGACAGAAAGAAGGAAGAAAGGAAGGAAAGAAAAAAATAAAGGAAGGAAATTAAAACAATTATTTAGAACAGGGAGCTAATCTGACATTTTGGACCTTTCTATGGTGGACCTTGATATGAACAAAGAGAGGTCCTAGTGCAAGTTTGAAGCTAGTTAATAAATAAATTATATATATACATATATATATATATATATATGTATATGTATATTGTATATATGATATATGTGATATATGTAATACCCTCCTTGGATGAGATGCACTTACCAGTTGTCTCCATGGTTACTGCTCTGGTGCTCGCTGTGGGGATCCTGAGTTTCTGCAATGAATTGAGAGATTGGGGTGTTTGGGTCGTTGGCAGTGCCTCCTCCGCCTGGCTAGAAACCTAGACTGCAGGTTACGTTCTCTAACCAGGACCTTGTGATACGATACAATACAACCAGACTCAGGATGCAAAAGGGAATAATATCCGGATTAACTGATAAAATAATAATAATTAATAAGAGCAGTTCTGCAAATGATAACATTTAATATATAAATCATCTCAGCCCCATGAGATTTCCTTCCAGGCAGAGACTCCAGCCCCCCCCCCCTCCAATAACCTCTGTGGAAATCGGGGGTGCCCGTTTAGGGGCTCTTCGGTTGGCTATGATAGTGCTACCCCTTTAATTACAGATTATAAGTATTTATGAATGCTCGGGGGCCCTGACTGCAGTATTTCTTTTTGTTTTAAGTATTTTCACCTTCTTTAAGATTATGCAACATAATGCATTCTTTGGTTAACTTTTCTGGAATACAGATGACCCCCTACTTATTATTGTGCATTTGTGTTTCTTGTAAGTTTTTTTTATATAGTCCTATGTCTGTTAATATGCACTGGGGTTTCACCATTTTCTTTTTATTCTCCTTCCACACAAACCAAATTTTTCACTGTCATTTGCTTTTAAACATCTAACCCCATTGTTGCCGTGGAAAGAGACGCAAGGCTCCTGGCATATCTGCCTCCTTTGTGTGCATGAATATTCTTAGAGTAATTTTATTCAGTAAAATACATCATCCTGTCTAGTATGGAATCCTTATGAAAATATCAGAGCTAGGTTTTGACACTATCTTCAGATGATGATCACCTTGTGGTGATTGCCAAGTATTTTCATAATTGTATTTTATAAAAACGAACACTGCATTCAAATGAATACAATATCCTATAAAAATCTGTCACATTTACACACTTTTATTGTAGAATGATAGGTACTAGATGTCATTGGTCCGTGAACCCAAGGCTACGAGGACCTAAGTTAGTGGCTAAAAAATGATGGTATACCTCACGTATAAACCAAAAACATATCGTGGTCTACACTACATTTAGATCGGGTAAAGGGGTGGGGTGGCAGTCCCCCTGCAGCAAAACTGGGGAGCAGATTGCCCTCTTGGGTGATCAGTCTCCCTTGTGTGCTGATGCTCAATGGATGGTTACAGGGGAGATCTCTCCCCAATTGTACATTTACACTATGAAGGCTGTGCCGGCTCAGCACAGTCTCCGTAGACCGCATGCGGAATAGGTCTACGGAGAGCTGAGCCCCTTTAAGACACATATTGCCGGGGTATGACGCTCCATGTCTTAATGGCGCACAGCGATTTTGAATGCAGTGAAAGATGGCGGCGTCAGAGGGGGCTGCCCTGGCTCCAAAGGTGAATACATTGCTGTAGATTCTGATGTACTCAGGTCATAATTCAATTCATATATAAACATCTCTATCGTATATGTCCAGGCACTCATCAATAGTTTCATACTTAATAGTTTCAACTTTATAATTTACCATTATACATTGCTTTCGCCAAAATAAATGAAATAAGTAAAAATGAACTGTTTGTGGGAATTATTCAGAAAAAAATGACTATTTCTATATTTCGTCTATAATTATTAACCAATAAACATTTAGAATATATCCAACTTTGTTTTCATTGGTTGATGCTGCTGTTTCCTTTGGGCCCTGACTGTGCATTGGCAAGACTGGGGACCACATGAAAGGTAACAGACCGATATGTTATGTTTGGCAACATTGGAAGACATTTTTCCTATAATACATATGCTTTCTGTCATCTGCTCCATGCTGTCTCTCAGGGATAGCAAAACAATAAGGATAATTTGAAGGACAAACCACTTTTCTCCTCCTCTGGGGCAAGTTTAACGTAACAATTGACCTACTAACTAACGCTTGGCTGCGCAATACACACAATTGCTGGTGGTCTTTTTTTTTTTATACAGCCCAGGAGAAAACAGGGAAATTGAGAAATAAGAGAGATGGGGGAAGGGTCAGTATACTAAATAATAAAACTGGATTGAAGGAAGTTACAGAATAATATAGCAAATGCTATGTGAGATGCAGTGATAAGAGTACTTGTATGATGGGATGTTGTGACTGTAGAAATGAAATGCTCAGTGCGTGAAATGATAAGCAACATTTTCCCACAAACAAATTAGGAAGTGTGAAAGAAACAACCAACGGAGGAGCTGCGTCACGCAACATCTGGACAGATGCCAAAACATATCATTAAGTTTTGAGAACCCTTTTGGATGACTCTGTAGGTCAAAAATAATTATCATAATATTTAGAAGCTACATCAGAGGCAGACAGTAAGATACAAATAGAAGTAAGAGGAGCTGTGTCATCATAGCAGCCAGTGATGTGATTCAGTCGACAGAAACCGTACATTGGTTACATTATTATGGTTATAAGGCTACTTATGTCAAATAACTTTATATCAGAATCTATTTTTACTGTTTTATCATCATACTGCATGCAGTTTCTCACACATTCATGTGGCATTTACGTTTAAAAGACGTAAACAGCTCACCCCAGGCCAATAGGGAAGGGGGGACATGACTGTTGTCATGGTTTTTTTTTTGTCAAAGCTGCGGTGCAGGCCTCCATGGCCAGCGTAGAATACAAGGGTAATTTAACGTTGTTTCCATAACAGGCTTGGGGAAGCTAGAACTCGTGTTCAAGTGTTAGAGAAGAACTGCCTGCCGGACCTATGTCTCAACCTTCGGCTGGTTGCAAATGGGATTGTGTATATCCTGTTGGTACCGCTGGCTCAGGGGCATTTGGTGCCCTGTGTCGTTATTGGGTCTGGTTGGGTGGGGGTAATTGGGATAAGGGTTTATGTTATGGATCTAAACAGTCCACTGTTATTCAGTAAAGCTATAGTACATAAAAGCAGAGCTACACATGCTGCAATCCACACAAACCTAGACATAAAATAAGTGCTATGGCTCTATTGTATAAACTATTATGGACCCTAAATCAAAACTGGGAAATAATGAAAGGTAATTGAGAGGTAAAAATGTTGATTATTTTCTACATCCCATTCTTTTTAGAGAATACAGCAGGATGCGTTATTAGCGTTGGAGAAATGTACACGTCGAATACACCATGTGTCACATTCACTACCATTACTGTCGTTGGACAAAAGCCCCTATCAGCCTACAACTGGATTAGACACTCTTAGCTCTCGAGACATATGCACTACACCTCCCATTATGCACATCTGTGACACACAATGTCTAAAGCAGTATTCCTTAATCTACTTGACGTACATGTGTCCTTCTAAGAGATTATTTTAACCGCCTTACCCCACACCAGACCCTTTCTGTAGGGCTTCTCTTGCCCCAGGGTTCTTGACCCATAGTGAATCCACATACATCAGGCATCAGCATGAACAGCTTAAACCAAGATTCTAATCATAAAGCACAAAAGGGGTTTACAGCTAGTTGTCATGAGAGTCTCAGTTTTATCGCCCTGAATTGTCCTATTCTAAAAATGTTTTTTTTCTCCAAGGGTGCAATCTATGTGCCAAGGTGGACAGAGATTTCTTGGGAGAGAAGGGTCCGCTTTATTTATTTTAAAAAGGTATGTGATGGTGAAGAGGGGGTCCCGGTTGTCAGAGAGTCCTAGCTATCCCCATATTGTTTTGGTTATTTATTATTCTATTTATTGTTGGTGGTGTGTTTGAGCTGTACATTTCTGTGGTTTTCAGTAGGGAATGGGATCATATAAGATGTCGTTCAAGACATTCACTCGCTTAAACTTTCAAAACTCACAGGAACTAGCAAACAACTTCTATGTTAGTGGGTACGGGAGTGTTGTATGAGTTACCCCGTAACGTGACTGACCACTCAACTCCTTAATGAAAAGACCCAACATAAACAACCCAATGATTCAAGAAAACCACTGGTGAAATCGCAAACATACTGAAATCAATAATTAAAATGATATTTTATGTACCTTACACATCCCTGTAATAGTTGTAATTAACATTTATGCATAATTAAGACATCTTTACTCAGAATTATAACCATCTAAAAGAAACCACAGAAAGGCAACTACTGGCGTTCAGCTGTTTTATCATGAGAGTTGTGCTCCATGCATGTTCCTTATAAATTTCCATAAAACTTAAAAGCCCTTTACTCAGATGTATATTTTTAACATACATTCACATTTTCACAATGCTTCAATAGCAATTCACATGAAAAATGCAGTTATTGGCTCTGATGTCCCATACTGTGCCAGTGGTGTGAAAGGTCAATTTACAAGTCTTGGCTCTTAAAATGGATCTCAAGATCAATATTCATTAATGGAAGACACATCACATCTCTTACCCATTCATTCATCACAAGACACAATGAGAACTGATAGATCAGCAGCCCTCTTACATAATCTCTTCGGTTTTAAGAACAGAATCATAGAAATGTAGATAGTAACAGGGGAGAACCAATTGATCCATCTTAGCTTTCACCCTCATGCTGCATTATCAGCTCAGCCATGGCGGAAACAGACTGCTTCATACGGAAAGTTCCTTTCAATCCCAAACACACAAGGAGAAGAGATATTTACTATTTCTCTGGCTTTCTGGCCTACCTTCCTGACACGTGTTCATCCTTCCCTTTATCTGAAAACAAGACCTCACTCTACATCACTCTACATCTAACTTAGCAGATGAAACATTGTGTTTGTTTTTTTACAGTGGATTACATGTAACAAAATTTCTTGAAACTTTCTGCAGATTTATTACATTGTGATGCTAATAATTAAAAAATCAAATGGAAACCTGTTCTGGTGAGGTACACTGGCGAGAACACATCTCCAACCTCTGGTTCTTGTTCTGACCCATAGTAACATTACATTTTTAAAATTAGAATTAAACATGGCGCAGTATTTTAAAATAGAGTATTTTAATATATCCTATCAAACCAACCTTTGGTTGGATTTAAATGTCTGGATTTTAAAACAATATTACTCAAAAGATTATTTAGTACACTAGACTTCTGTGTTACAAATGTTTCCATTCATTCTAGAAAGGCAGGCAGTGCTTTGAATTATTATGGATAGCTAAGGAGTAGAAATTGATTAACTACAGCAAGTATAGTGAAAACAAAAAAGGGCCTGGAGGGTGTTGGATATTCCCTTGTGGATGCATAAATTTTCTTTAGAAGAACAATTTAAGTGGCCACTGGCCTGGAGTGCCACTGACCTCTAAGCACGGGTCACTGGGATCACTGAACCCTTGACCAGTGAACATTTATATACATTCACCAAAGTATGGATCCCTGAAACAAATATGACTAATTCTTAACCAGAGGTCAAGTTTAATATCCCACCTCTGAAGTTATAATCTCTAACAGCTGCCATCGACCAATGGTTCAATGCACCTGAAACAGAGCACAAGGTAATCAAAAAAAAATCCTTCTTTTTAATATCTTGCAGGCTGCTGTATTGGATGATATGATAATAAGCAGCTCATAAAATAACACAAATAGGGAAAAGTGCAATTTTATATGTGTTTTAGTTTTATTATTGAATCTAGAGGAATGCTGATTTATAGTATCGACTATTTACTGCCTTCATCAGTTGTAGGGTTATGTGAGTCTATATAAAAGGCTGGACTTCTGAAACAGTTTTTCTTTTCGATAAAAAATATATTTAGTTTCACTATGTCAATATAAATCCAGAGCATTAAATAATGTTTTTCTAGAATGTGATAGTGTGCAAGTGTTATGTTCATTAACTCTTTGGGTTCTAGCTACCACTTTGTTTCAGCATGTGGGTCCACACCTTTCTATGACAGGAAAGAGTTAAAGTCATGCAAGTTTATAATGACCTGTAGAGTGACTATTGATTTTTTTTCTCTATTACCCTATGTGCAGTTTCCTTGGTTTGGATGATTAATGCCTTTAACCATACAGGGCACTGAGGCTCCAGGTGGGAATTTCACCATTGGGAATGTGGAAGAATTTATCTAATAGATAAAATATTGAGCATCTCTGTCTACGATATTTGAAGGTATCAAAAGGTAGTTTTTGTTTAAGAAAAAAAGAAATGTTAGGGAGAAAAAACTTTAATTAGAAGCTAAAGAATAAATAAAAATATTGGTTAGTAGGTGGAAAGACTACTAACATGTCAAAAAAAGGACAATAAAAATGTTGCTTCAATTTTAATAAAAAATGTGTATGTTTGTGTAAGTGTATACTGTTGATGTGTGTGTGTGTGTGCAAGTATGTGGTGTTGGAGTGGCTGTGTGTGTGAATGTATGTATCTATGTATGTATGTGTAAGGTGTTAGATTATGTGTGTGTATTTATGTGAGTGTATGTGTAAATGTAAAGCTGCCCCTGACCATTATCACACCCACACACCACCATATTCATACCTACCACCATCATCATCGTATTCAGCCCCACCATCATTTCCATCCCCTATCATCAACCCATATCGCACCAAAATCATCCCCCTCCATCTCTATACCCAACTTTATACCTAGCTCTATACCCTGATTTATATTTTTTTGTGTTAATCACATTACCTCCCTGGCCGTGTGTGTCAGACTACCTGCCCATGGGTCTGTGGTTGGGATGTTCCTCTGTGTGTCTGCCTGTCAACACTAGACCAGATAATAACTTGTGGCGGGCTGGATGGGCCCAGCGAGCTGTAGTTTGATCTAGAGATAAAATGTAGCCAAAGAAATTCATGTTTGTCACATCTGTAGCTATTAAATTGATACACATGAAAAGTATCCATTTTAAGGTGTGAATGCTGCCTAAAGCTCTAGAAATTCTGTATGTGGAGCTGGAAGTAACGAAACACAAAAATAAATTGGGAAAAAAAAGTTTCCGTGTTGCCCCTAGAGCAAGGGCAAAAATGGTAGGAATAAACTTAAGTCAACCAAGGAAAATTATATCATTATAGCTTCACCTACTGCAGCTTTAACTCCTATATTTTGGTCAACACCTTTATACTTTTCCACAATTGTCGGCATTCCTCCCCATTCACTGCCTATGCCATTTTTAAAACATGTCGGGGCATTAATGGTCTTAACCTGCCCCAATTCTGTGAAGAGCTTCAAATAAGTACACACGTGGAGAAATATTCCACTTGCCTATCTTGTCATCCCTTCTCTGGGTGTATATGAGCATACCTGGGAATCCTCCGGGTTGCGGGGTCTTGACAAGCCCCACTCCCCGCACATGTTTTCCTTTAAATGGGGGTGTTTCCCTTTGCCGTCAGCGGGAACGCCCCCAACATCATTGGGAACACCGCCGGTGTCAGCGGGAACGCCCCCAACATCACTGGGAACACTGCCGGTGTCAGCGGGAACTCCCCCGGCATCAGCGGGAACTCTCCCGACGTCAGTGTGCAGTCCTTCACGCAAGGAAAGGCTCCTGGTAGCCGGAGCTGAGAAGTTCCCAGGTATGAGTATGAGGGTATCAAAACGCTTCCCAGAAAACACAGTTTTAGAGTGTGTGAGCTGCAGGAAAATGTGTATAAAGTGCTATCTCTTTTTGAAAGTCGAGTCACCAACGTATTCTACGAAATGTCCCGACCACCAGTGATTTCCCCAACAACCCCCCAAAGCGTGCACCTACTTCTATAACCATTTGAAATGTTGGGTGGTGAGGAACTGCAGTAGTAAATACATTCAGGAGGCAAATGCAGAGAAAATAATTCCCTTTTGAAAGAAAGACAACAACAAATATTAGCTGATTTATTTTTGTAAATGAATAGCGAAACAATTACAAGCAATAAATACACACGCAATTAACATAAATGTTTTGCACTTGCTGGAGGCACAGATTATGCTTACAATTACAACAAATGTGTTTGGCATGTGCGTAAAATAAAACTATAATTGAAGGCAATAGTAAAAAAAAACTGCTAGTAAATGTGAATAATAGGAATGCATTAAACACAATATTTGTTTATACTGGGAAAAAAGCCGAGTGTTTGGTTTGTCTTTTGTTTAATTGATATCATGTATCGTTTTACCAGTTAAAACCATCATGACGTTCCATCCCGTCATGAAAAAAGCGCTTCAAAAACCTATCATGACGGCATCAAAGATCATGACGAGAGTAGCGGCGTGTACGCCTTTGTACACCACCATCTGGCGGTTACTGGTGCAGTCCTGGCAAACCACCATTAATCGGAAAATGTATCTTTTTTTATCTAAACTGTGTTTTTGTATCGTGTAATACCATTTAACCCTTCATTTACTGCGTGTCTACCTTGCCCTGTTGTATGTGCTGTTGCGCAGTGAAATAAGCGTGTCATGTGGTGTATCCTTATAGATTTTAAGAAAATATATGAAAAACCCTATGCAAACAGGGACAGAGGTAGAGCTTGGTGGGACAGCAGGATTGATCGGGACTGTTCCGCACAAACACATTGTCCAGATGATTTTGGAACTCGAGTTGATTACGTGATGATTTCTGGAGATATCAGCCACCAATAAAAACTTGAAACGGGTAACACATTCTAGTTAGGCCAAGTATTAATAGTGGTAAATGCTGATTAGCCAGAAAACAGTAAAGGAATAGACTGAAATAAATAGTACCATTCCAATTACAAATTCAGCTTTGGTAGACCTTGCCATAAAATTATATGTTGATTTTTAACATCATAAAATTTACCGCAGATGATGAATATCAATCATTACAATTTTTATTGTGTCCAAGCAAAGCATATAACGGTAGGCATGTTTATTCATATAGCTCTACACAATTTTCTACAAAGCTTATAGTTTATAATAATGTTTTCTAATTCTTCATAGCAATTTCCTATACGGACCCCAACAAGTACATTTTCTAAGAACATCGCCTAATGTACAGACTGAACTCCACGGTTAAACACAACGCTTATTTGTGGAGCCAAATGTGTTTTAAAGAGAGCAGGTGTGAAAATGCTTTTTATCTGCTTAGCGGGAGCCAGGTTTGTTAGGATAAGGTAAAAGACAAAAGGCACAAAAAACATAACGCCCTTTTTCCAAATAGTCCATATTTCAAATAAATCATATATATAATCCCGGCATTTAAAGTTTTACATAGGTAGAGCTAGGGCCATCAAAAGTGCCAGGGCCACCTTGTCATCGCCAGGTCTTAGAGCCGAATGGTTCTTGTCAGCAGTCAAATTCTATGTTTCTACAGTTAAAGAGACATCCGCTACTCAGGGATTGCTGTATGATTATTGTTTTTGTGTAGCTGTCCTAATCCAAAACCCACAATTTCCCATGAGCTTTAGCTAGGAAAGAGCAAATGCATGAGTCACTGAACACATACAAGGGCAAATTATAGCTTTGAAAGCCCAAACTGCTCTATAATAATCTGGACTGACACGCTATTTTATGGCACGGTATTAATTGGTAGACATTGGGCAGTATTAATTGGGGGCAAGAAACGGGGCCTTAATTTCATTTATTGTTACTATAAAATACAATATTTCATTATTTACTAGCACTACTTACAAGAAGAATTCTTTTTCAGGATATTGTTAATTGCAGCAAAACAAGATATAGAGACGAATACAGCATGTTTCATTTTATCTTTTAATGACATTTTATTTTTACACATGATATTTTTAGAAATTATTCTGTTGTAGAAGTTCGGCAATTCCATCTAATTTTGTAGTCCTGCCGGTCCGTGGAGGTTCTTCCTTCATGTTATGTTGAAGGGGAAGTTGTGTATGCTCATCGCTTGGTTCCAGCTGCAGGATATAGGCTGAACTTATATGCCGCCGGTAGCGACCCGTGCGGCAAATGACGATGAATATAAAGAGGAACGTAGAGACGTACTGGGACGTACATGACGGCATTGACGTCGAGACGTGGTTCTCCACGCAACGTTACGTGATGACGTACCCGGAAGCATCCATATAACCTACCCGGAAGCATCTACATCATTTAAATTGCGGACTTCACACGAACTTTTAGTTTGATTTGATTTTATCCGTTTTTATTGTTTTCTCCTGAAGAAGCCAACGTGCTATCGGCGAAACGTGTCGAGACCCAATAAATTCAAGAGAGCTTGCCACTGTTTATCCGGATGATTCACTTATTTATGCGTATGCACATTACTCTTTGAGTTGTGCCACCTTACCATTGTAAGTGTATTTTGTATTTCTTCTACTGTTATCTGAAGATACTGCACCATCCTGGTTTACTTTGGTGTTTCAGCCCTCAAGATTTCAGTCTACAGCAGTGTGTCTGTTTGATGAGCCTTCCTTATCCAGCCCACTTGTGAGTGGTACTTACACCCTATTTAATTTATTTTGGAATCTTTACATATTACACTATTGTTATTTGTTTTTTCCCCCCTATGTATACGCGCTCCTTTTTTTGCTGTTGAGTATTGTTAATTGCAGTAAAGATGAACGACGCTCATCACTATCTGTAAAATCAGGTAACTGCAGAAGTTACAAAAGCACATGATATACAAAGCCTTTCAAATTATATTTATTTATATAGCACCAGCAGATACAGTAGCGCTTTACAAACAAAGTCAGTAGGATAAATTTCAAATCACAAAGGATAAGTGGAAGTAACCCAAGAAGCTAGAATATTCATGGAGAAAGAGAAGCGTTTCTCCAATATTCAATATATACTTCCGCAAAAGGGCGGAGCCACAGCGTGCACCACGGGGACAGCCTCTTCCCCGCTCTTCCAATCAGGGGAGAGGGTGTGTGCCCTGCCCCTTTGCGGAAGTAAGTAGATAACGGAGCCGATAAAGTGGAGAAGCAGATGAAGAAAAAAGACAGAAGGACAAGAAGAGGCAAGAGAAGAAGCTGAGCTGTGGAAAAGGAAATGCGGAACAAGGAAGCCGTTGGCACCGAGAGAGAAAGTGAATGAGTGTGTGAGAGAGTATGAGTGAGGGCTTATTAAACATGTTTTACAGGAGCCACTTTTTTACGGTGTTAATGTTAATGTTTTTTATGGGCAGAAATATAGAAGCACCATACGGCGATATTTTTTTAATACTTTTTTTTTGCCTTATACTTTTATTACATGGATTACTTTTGGAGCCTAGGTAGTATGCAGCATTGCATGTCCTCCTGTATCCCTCATTATGTATTTCTGCCATGGTATGTAAGATTTCTCTGTCTGCATGCACAGCAAGGTTTCTTTCCAGAGGGGTTAACTCGGTTTGGCAGGTCTGTAATTCCTATTTACATATCTGTCACCTCTGCCTAATACCTCCTTCTCAACAGATGGGTTTTTGCTATTACTACACATAGTTACAGACAAAATGATACCGAGATCTCAGTACAGATGGTATCCAGTCAACACAGAGACAAAGTAGTGGAATTCTATTATTTTAAGAGACTTATTTAAACACGCAACAAAACCAAAGGGATTCCTGGAAATTGAAAATATTATTAGAAAAATCAAATTACTAAACAGGCTGAGTTTTATTTGGATTACCATATGCTCTGTGAGTATTAAGGATGTATATTTTATTTACTCCTGGAGTGTTTTACTTCTGGCAGTGAAAGAGTTAGGCACTGGCATACTGCGCAGTCATCACAGAAAGTAGAAATTATTCCAACAAAATGGTAAAGTGGTGTTTTGGTTGTTTTAATACAGATTAATGTTTAAATTTGGCCTGAGGTATCAGAGGTCTGTGGATTTTGCAGCAACAGACCACAGGAGGTAACTTATCATGGAGCAGTGCCCTCTATGGGAGATCTGATTGTTAGCTTTTTTACCTACACAGAAGAAAAGATCCTCTCTGTTTAATGCGTGATCAGGGGTCTTTTTAACACATTGTACCATTCAGTGCAATCCACTACCCGCCATTTTACATTGGAGGTTATTTTATTCTTTAAGTAAAACTGCAGATATGTACACAGTAACTATTTATTGTTACCATATGTCTGTAAATGACTACACAACAGGTGCGTAGTCTGCCTGTGGCTGATAACAGCTAAGTGGCAAGTCTGGGGGAACTGAATTACTGGGGCAGATCACCACTGCTCAATGGACGTGTTGGGAAGAGATCTCTCTTCCAATGGTAACAGCATCTGTATTACCCACTTCCTCTTTGCGTACTTTTCAGGCATATGATGTCATGTCTCGACACAGGAAGAGGAAGTTCAGCTCAATAACTTGCATAGCGCCTAAACCGTTCATAAAGCTAGGGGTAGCAAAGATCTGATTATTCTGTAAGTCTCTACTAGTTTCTGGGTTTTTCCTGTGACTAATACTATCCATACTAGAGTTAGATTATAAGAAGTCTGACAAGGAGGATGGGAAGGAGTCCAACCCCGATTTTATTATGCCATATTAAAATACCTAGTACTTTGTACAGAAGGTTTTCACTTAAGAAATCTTGTGTAGCTTAGCAAGGTTATTGCAAACCCTCTATTTTTAATATTCAGGGACACTATATCCTTTAGCTCAATACCAGAGGACAAGGGAAATACTACTGTGATCCCATTATTCAAAAAGGGGCAACAAATTCAATGGGAAATGTATAGACGATGAGCATAGCATCAATAGAAGACAAATTACTTAAACCCCTTAAGGACAATGGGTTGTCCTTAAACCCATTAAAAACAATGCATTGTGAGCCCGTAAATTTACGGGCTTTGTCATGAAGGGGTAAAAGGTGTAAGGTTATGCTGAAGAATTTAGTAGTGTTAGTTGATATGTTTTTAAGAGGAAATAAAGACCTAAGTAGGGCTGTAGATATAGTCTACCTAGATTTTGTGGGTAATCATGGTCAAATCGGTTTTGCAGATAACACATTTTTAGTGTTATGGATTCATCTCATGATATGCGTTTCTGGTGGAGAAAAAAAGATTAAATTGGGGGAGAGAACAGAAATGGGAGATGGAATTTAAAAGTGATAAATGTAAAGTAATGCATTTGGACAATAAAAACAAACATGCTGACTGAGTTAGGTGGGGTTGGACAGGAAAAATGATCACTTTAACAAAATTGGAGTACTAGTAACGTCAGTTTGTACGCATTGTCAAGTAGCAGCTGCCAAAGCTAACAAATTACTAGCATACATTAAAAAGGGTATAAATGCAAGATCGAACAATGCGATTATTCCTCCGTACAAATCATTCGTTAGGCCTCATTTGCAAATGCAGTTTAGTTTTGGGCAGCTAATTATAAGAAATATGTGATTGGATTGGAAAGAGTATGAAGAGTAGATATAAAATGAATAAGGGGATTTTAGCTATGAGGGGCAATTAACTAAATTAGATTAATTTACTCCAGAAAAAAAGGATGTGCCTAAGGCATAACCTCATTACGATGTACGACTACATCTGAAATCTGTATGATGTCCTTGCTAGGGCAATAAGCATACAATGGACCAAAGCAGATAGCAAAAATCCACTCATTAAAGTGAGGTGAAGCTGTGGTTTTATCTTAATCAAATGAGGGCTCTCTTTACATTAAGGATGGTAAAGCTCTTGAATGCACTAGCTTTGTAGGTGGTGAACCCAAAAAGTATGGAGATCAATGGTCGGTCCACAGACCATATGTGCTGCCTCCATAGGCTTTACTAAGGCTTTGGGCTGCCTATGTGCATGCTATCAGCAAGAGTGATGTTTAAACACTTGGACCCACTTACCCCATTAACTGGGTACATAACCCTATACCCCCCCTCCTTGTGTGTCTAGCAGTGATTAGGCAACCCTCGCTCCTTGTCTATACCTTTGTTTTGGATCTTCACTTAGTTCCTAATCTGTCCCAGCACTCAGGATTCCACTCCTACTATACCGGGAGAGCCCCAAACACCTCGGTGTGTGACATATATAGAGTCATTTAATTTAATTTTAATTAGTTGCTGGTCCATGGTTTAGTTTGACTGCCCATTGAGTTATAAAATAATTTTCATCCCTTTGTGGGCAATTGGCATGTGCTTAAAAGTTCATCTAAATAACATTACCAATGATATAACATTGTCAGAACATTCTATATGCCTAGACCTGATTATAAAACACATTTAATATGATTTTGAACATGATTTGCTTATACTGACTTGCCAGAACTGAATACTGGGAACTAAGCCTCTTCATAGCATTGTCGCTGAGCAAGTCAGTGAAGGATTGAGCCTTGCTTGAGCCAGTTGCTTGGCTTTGTTCTTTTTGTTATTTGAAGCAAATGATAAGCCAGAGCCAAACTAAAAAAACATGTCATGTGTTGGTGGTAATCGAGGGCTTCGTCACATCTGACTTCTTGTTTATCACTAAGCGTGGATGGGTTTGGAGCATGTGATAAAATAAAATAAATCTCTGGATGGTGTAGAAATTTGAATTTTTAAACATTTATTTAAATTCTGTTTGGACACTGATGACATTTTGTACATGGTTCACTCTAACAATAAACACTGACCTTTTATTTCACAGGAGACCCCCATAACTCCCTGGTGTTCTACCTGCTGCATGTGCACTCCGTATGCCAGCAACGCGGGCAGAGAGTAACCAATGCCCGTACTGCCTTAATAGTTTGTGAACCCCTAGTGAACCACTTTAGGTGCTAAAATACCCTGCTCTTCTTTATTCCTTGAGTGGTTCCCAGTTTCCTATTTTCATCCTTGGCCCATTCATGTTTTGGATTTGAGATTTTAGGATTTAACTTTTTGGGCTAGGACTTTGATTCTGGTTCTGACTTTTGGCTTGACCCTATGTCTCATCTACGATATAACTGTAGACTCTTCTACTGGCTGTCATCTCCTGGCAGACCTCGGTTTCCTTCAGACATTTCTCCAGTCTCTTTTATGGATTATTGGACTGTTGCTGACAGTGGCTTTCCTCTTTTGATCTACAAAATGAGTGTCACTTGTCTCCCCTTTGTACTGAATATACATACAATATTCCAGACCCAATACATGATAATAACAAATTCAATGGGCAGCCATATTGTTTTTACTTATCTCCTCAACACTCGTTGATCTACAGTGCTCTGACATTTGTTCTTTGCTAGACTGTATGTGCAGCAATTGTCATTTTGTGAAATAGACAGGCTGTTTCTCCCCAGAAGGATATTATTCAGTGTAATTTTTATCATATATTATGATGTGTATTGAAAGGATGATTTCTTTAATAGGTTTTACGTGCAAAGTGCCTCATAAATGGTGACCGTTTCTGAAATAATTTACAGTTATATGGACATTACTAGGAAATACAGGCACATTCCTGTTTGTCTCAGAGTGGCATTGCTGAGCCAAGTTATTATCTTGCTTACTTTGATAACCACCCTTGCATACATGGGTCATCAGAAGGTATTTTGATAATAGTGCTATTGTTAAAATAATAAATGGCATAGTGTATAAGTTGTCTAAACTTTGGATATGCTTTGCACTGATGTCTGATCGATAGTTTGATCCACATATTTAGCCACATATTTAGCCAAAGGGGGGGTTCATTCCATAAGTCCAACCTTACCAAACACAAGTGTTGGTATGGGCACCATAATCATAGTTTCCCTCTTGCAACCAAATCCCAGAAGTCAGTCCTGTCTACATACATTTTAGTCATTCATGCAGTCATTCATACACGCATACATCTCCCTGACACACTTTGGAACCATTTGCATTTATTAAGAAGATCCACTTTGCCATCTTCAAATCAGATAGCATCAAGAAGGGCACTGATTACTTAATCCCACTGAATCCCACATTCATGTTCTACTGCTTTATTTTGTAGGTTTTACAGACACCACTGTTGTTTTCGCTAACCCCTTCTTCCGTAGGAATGAATTGTTTACAGTAGTCATGGATGTTTTTGAAGCTCTAACCCCTAATACCTTGAAGCTAGATTCTGCCAACGCACACAGCTCTGTTATAAATCAGAGCTCTTCACTATAACTGGAAGTAAGCGACTGTGAGTGACATTGCTGTTTGGCCCATGGCTTAGCAAGTCTGCTATATCAAACAGGAACCTTGGGGGGTTATCTTTTAATAGAGGTTATTTTAGCTAGGAAGAAAAAATAGTCTATTAAGCATCGGCATTCCACTGTTTACGCTTACGGTACCAAAAGCCATTCACAAAATTGATTATTTCCTCATAGGTTAGTGCTCCGATAATTCTCCCACGATCACACGCCTATTATTCAATGTAGTCGTCTGAAATGGAAACCTGTAACATTTGTTTTCACTGTCATAAAAAAGGAAATAGAAAATAAAAAGAGAAAAACACTCAATACATTCAGTAATAATATAGTACACGCTGTGCAAATAAGTATTTAAGCATTAAAATGAATGTGTCTACCTCCAATGTTTCATTTTGAAAAACACACCTTGGCAGGTGGTTATTGTTCTTGAAACGAATGTAAATTAGTAAAACGTGTAAATACTTAAACTTGCATATTTGCATTTTGCAAACAGGCACTGATCTTCGCAAAGTTTTATCCTCTCCGACTTTCTGCTTAAACCTAAAGAGAGAAGGCGGGAGGAAATAACGAAGCACTGCTCATTTTGTGATATTCATGCATGCAGTTCATATAAGAAACTTAATTAGATGGGATTGTTAGTGAAAGTGAAGTTTTGTCATTGGAAAGTAAAGGGTCTGGGGGAAGGTAGGTTCAGGACTCCCTAACAAGAAGTTATACAAATGCCAAAAATATGTCTGCTTCTCAGCAAAGCTGTTCATCTCAAAGACAGGTAGTGAGACAATTTTGGTTAAAAAATATAAAATAAGTATTCTTGTACCTGGTGAATCCTAGGCTGTGAGTCTGACTTTCTAAAACAGAAGGCAACAGAGTTTAGGTGTTGCTTTGGTGCTGCTTTAGCATAGGATAGGCTCTCTTGTTGCTGATGCCCCATGCACTATATGGCCTGACGCATAATGAGGACCACATGTGATGATCTTGGTTTATATCTCTTGTCAGCTTAACATGACCCTGCAAAACATCAGCCCTTCATGCTGCTTTTACCTCCGTTCTTTCATGAACATACCTGGGAATTTATTGGGTTTGACCTGGAGTCTCAGAGTAAAGGGCTGGTTCAGTTTCTTCTGACGTTTGGTTCTTCCTAATTTCCCTCAGATTCTGCCCATGTCTCTCCCACTAAAGTCTAGGTAGCCCCTTCCCCGGACAAAGCCACATTACCAGAAGACAGGTGCTTCCAGGTGTGGTGGAAGAGAGGTATTTAAGATCCAGGATCCTCCGTAATCTCTACCGTCTCACCTGTGCCTAATTAGTGGCATGGAGTAGAGCAAGATCAGACTACGCCGGAGCTGCAAAGCTGGGATAATTTATAACATTAGATTGTTTATTTCCCTGGTCAGGTTTATTTGTGTTTAGTTAGCGCTTAGATCGAGTCTTTTGTTTGTGGTTTTTGTGTTTTCCTGTAAGGGGACAGGAAGGGATTCATAGAGTGAAACAGTCAAGCACAGCAAGTATTTGTTTACATAAAGCTACATGAAAGTCTACATATAACCAAGTATCCATCAGACAAGAAAGTGTAAAAATAACTCTCGTCATGCAAGCATATATACCTGCTTCTTTACATGTGCTGATATACATAGACACACAAAGGCATAATGCACACGCACACACACATACATGCAGCCGCATATATTCATACAAAGACATTATCACATAAATATACTGAAACTTAGATACGCACTGACCTCCATATTCATAGATCCAAGGGCGTATCGAGGACTTGAGGATCCTGACACGTGATCCATGCAAAGAGGAAACCATGCAGCTTCCTACAGAACTAACTTTCTACTAGCTGAAGCTATGGAAACATCGGAAGATATGTGCCTGCAAACACCCCTGCGGCAGGAGAGGGACTGCTTGCCCAACAAGCACAAGCAGCAAGTGGAAGCCCCTTGTTACCAGGGGAAAATACCTCTTTTGACCCATGAGTACCAACAGTGCATATAAATGATTCCAATATTCATTTTTAAGCAACATTAGGAGGGATTTTGAAAATACTTGAAATATTATCACTATAGTTACTGCAATTATACTGCCGTGACTTACAAAGCAGGCAATGGAATATGCCAGGCTTGTAATTATCCTTGTTCCAAATTATCAGAAACATTCTTTTCAAATCCCATGGGATGATGTTTTCCAAATTAAAGTCATTTTTTTATTATAATCAGCAGAGCAATGTTGCACACAAATTACCATGGCAAAAGTGAGATCCGTCACATGTCTTTTGCGTGTGCGTCATTATTTAAAGGCTGTTGGCACAGGGGATTTCATGTATGATTTTTGATTGTTGTTAAAAATTCTATGTGCATTTTTTGTAAAACTGGGTTATTCCCAAATACAATTCTGGTGATTTTTTAAAAAAAAAATACTTTTAATTAACTAAAGGTTGTTCATCAGTATTATTATTATGTATTGTTTTATATAGCACCGTCATATTCCATAGTGCTGTACAATGGACAATAAACCTTTGTTAAATGATGTGTTTATTATATACTGCCTTTCACTACCAGCTTGGACGAGTCAATTCGCTTCACGATTCACTGCATTGGCAATGTTTAGTTGTTTGGTTACTGAACAATAACTACAATATACTCATGTTTATTCGCTAAACATTCCAGCTCCCTGATTGGGTACTATGAATTATGACGGGCCAATCGAAGCAAGCTCCTGCAAAAAAAAGAGCTTGGTCAGTCCAGTATAATGTATAGTTAAATGATCTAGAGAGTACATAAAGATTAATTAAATGGCGGGCACAGTATTTCTTGCAGGAGAAAGTTTTCAAGGATGGCCTTTCGCTTTATACAAACCACAGCTCTCCTACAACCACAGCTTTGGTGAAAAAATTATTTTGCTGCTCGTTGCTCAAGGGACCCTCTGAGCCGCCAAGGAGGAGGAAGTTATGGGACGTTATACTCATATACTACATATTAAACATGAACGGTCACACGGCCCAATGCTGACTGTTAACACAACTGCAAGATAAAAGGCATAAAAGCAGCTGCTCTGTCTATAAACAGTTGGGTCTGAGTTGTGAGTTGTGAAATAAATCCTGTATCCTCCTATCTTATGCCCCCAACTTACGCAGGCAACCCCCGCTGCTAACCGCACCTCCTTCCGGCTGCAGCGGAAGTTGCCTACGTTAATGGCGTAGACGTCTACACGCTGCCCCGGCTACACAGCAGGGAGTCAGAAGCACCGGTAAGTTTGGGGGGGGTTAAATGGGGGGCATAAGGCATTTCTGTAGACAGAGTGCTCTATGAAATGCCTTAACCCCCTTAATGCCACTCTGCCTCCAGAACTGACTTATACCTCCAGAGTGGCATATAGGGGTATAAGGCATTTCTGGATGCAGAGTGGCACATATGGGGTCAAAAGGCATATCACGGGGCACAGTGACATATTGGGGGTATAAGGCATTTCTGGGGCAGAGTGGCAAGCCTGGGGGTAGATGTGCATAACTGGGGAGGCAGGTTGGAAAATAAAAGGAAATAAATTTACTGGTAAAACTTTTGTCCTATAGGGTCGTCTTATATTCAGGCTTTTTCATTTTTTTCCCTAATTTAATATTCTGATTTTGGGGGTCGTCTTATAATCGAGCAAATGCGGTATACCAGATTAGTGCACCTTGCTAACCTGCTAATTCTTTTGGGTTTTAGTTTTAAAACTACTTGAGTCACTTTGACAAGAATTAGGGCTTGTGGTTATATTATAAACCACCTTCACTGTGTTTTCTCCCCTCCCAGGGTTAGGTAGAAGCCTTGACATGCTTCGATGGGCGACTTGAGGTTGCAAGTGAGCTTATTTGCGATGACCGAACGGCAACTACAAATGTTGATAGTTACATTTGGTATTTGCTAATTACTTATATATACACACTACATATAAATGCACAAACGTCAACATAAAGAGGACCGTCTTCCCTTTTTTCGGTCAGTTATTCACACTACACATTTTTCTTCTCCGAGACATGAAATGTCAGAGTTTAACAGTAATCATTATAAGCTCCATTCTGATTGTGGAGGCAGGCAATGTATAACTCATCTATCATCACTTGTCCTTCATACACTGAACTTCTCCAGCTTTTATCTTGATTTTATAGATATGATTGCAGAGACAGTCACGCTGAGGATAATTGGTGCTCGGCATGGCAATTACAACACTTTCTGCCTACAAACAGTTTCCTTTAGACAGCTTAAGGGACACTCGTTTCCATATACAGTCAGCATACCATAGACAGTATTGCTAAGTCAACCTTATAATCATATCCTGAAACCCGATGAATGAGCTGGCCTTTACACATTTCAAAATTAACCCTTTAATAGCCAATCACAAACACTGTATTCTGACTCGTCAACGGTTGCTGAGGGTTCCAATTAAACCCAAATCATGCAGGAAGTAAAACTTAAATCACTTTTATTTACGCATTATCATATATCAGTGAGAACAGCAGCGCTCGTCACACTCAGATTTCATTATGTCGGAGCAGAATATGAAGAAGTCGGCTCCAGACTATGCAGCTCTGTTCATTTCCAGCTCCCCCTGAGCTTGGCATTAACATGCGGACAATCAGATGCGAGCAGTGAAAGTATGAATGACTGTATGACCTTATATTTGGCCAAATCCTTTGGAAAAAAACCCCATACTTTAAGTGTTAACAGAAAGTAAAGCAATTCTGTCAATTTGTGAACATTTTTTTTTTTTTTGTAAACAGTTTTTGTTTTATAATGATGCCTATTTACAAACATATACCCAAATGCATTATGGGCTGTTGTATAGGACATTGACCCACACATTTTCTTAAGGTTTATTTGAGGGATCGTGGAGCTCAAGGCAAACTCACACTAACATTTGTATTACTAGTTCTGCCATTTCCTTTTATTTTGTGCATAATATGATGTTTCAGACAGCTGCATATTAGTTATTTAATGTGCTTTAGCACTGTTATCTCAACCAACTCTACAAAACACTGACTACTTATCATACTGCATTATGGTAAACTATAGAATGGCTCCGTCTCAATCATCCAGCAGGAGTTTATTAGCATTGCATTATAGAATCAGCTCAGATCTGAAAGTCAGACGATATTGGAGCAAAATTAAATGTAATCGAGTTTTGTCATTGCTAACCTACATTACTGTATAGAGCACTGCATGTTCTGCTTACGGAAAAAAAAATATTATTTTATATGAAGTTTTGCCTTTTAAGAAACAGAACAGAGAATTCTCTTTGCCCGTGTCTTTGGACATGGTAGATTGACACACACACGCACACACACGCACACACACGCACACACACACACACACACACACACATATATATATATATATATATGACACCCCCATCTATCAGATATTCTTTTCTGTGGTGATTATATGATTCTGACAAAAAGCCACAATTATGCTCCAAAATAATTTAAAAAAAAAACAAAAGAACAAAAATAAAATTAAAGGTGCTGTGCCATGTACATACATTTATAAATATAGCATTAAAAACATATTTTCTAGTACTGTTGATTGATTAAACACTTCCCAGAAATATAATTTTTGCTGGGCACACTTAATTGTCATGTGCCACAGGGAAGGGACTGAAAGACTGTTAACTGATAAAAAAGGTTTTGGTGTGATTAAAAATATTAAAATAACAGATCTGCTTTCTTTAATTATTTTTTGTCTAGGTGGAACACCACCTTTTAGCTTAAGGACACTATAAATTTCTCTTAGATCATTGGCTTAATAAAGCCAGTATTGTAACCCACACTCTTGGCTATCTCCCATAGTATTAGGTTACTTTATTGCCTGTATTAATCCCATCATTGACTATACTGACATTGGGCTTGACTGTGATGTACTAAATAAAAAATGACAAGGCAGGTAGAGAACTGACTTTAGCTTTCTGGAATTATCAATTTATCAGCTCGTTACTGACAAGTGATTCCGAAAGAATATGGGTTTTTAAGAGGGTAGGCAGTGTAATTCCAGTTCTGGTAGTACATGTATTGTACAATTCCTTCGCCGTTCCACTTAGATTACAAGTAAGACATTTAAGAACACATGTATTTAGTGTGATGTCTTGCCAAGAAGTAATGTCTAAAATATGACGTGCTCAAGGAGCATGACAGAACTGATAGGGATAAGGAGAAATAAAGTAAAAAAAATAATAAATATGTGAGTTTTCATTTATTATAAATTATTGGTATTTACTCCATTGTACAGCGCTGTGGAATGATGGTGCTATATGAATCAATAAATAATAATAGTTAAATACTGCTTTATATTTTAAACCATAATATTAAATATTTTTAAAAGACATGTTAATGGGTTATCAATTCTTTGTTATAATATATTTTCATGTTGCAAATAAAAATGTTTTAGAAACATAGAACTCTATCTACAGCATTCTAGAATTCAATTTTTTTTTTACTGCTATAAAGACTCAGAACTTAATCAGTCATTGATCTTACATTTAGGATAGCTTTATGCTTACATCATTCATGTTTAAATTCCTTTACTGTACTCCTGAAAGCAAGTATTAACAAGCCTACATAGTATCCATTAAAAGGAGCAGTGTGCCATCAAAACACAGAGCATCGGGATATGACATCATATCCCGGTACTCCTCAGGAGTCAGACTGGAGTCTCTGCCCTGGGTCAGACCTAGTCTCAGGCCCGAGATAAATATGCCTCAGTTTCAGCTTTTGAGAGCAAATCATGGGTTTCCAAGGGCTGATCTAGAGTTAAGCTTCTGATATATGGATACCTGGGAACTTGTGAGCACCGGCTACCCGGAGCCTATCCTTGCAGGATGCAGCCAGGACTGCCCACCGACGTTGGAGGGACATTTAGGGAACACCCCGGGGAAATGAGCGAGGAATGGGGATGGGGGGGCGTATCAAGACAACACTCCCGCGACCTGGAGAATTGAGGTGTTGACCCAGAGAAGCAGCGCTTCTCCCGTAGTTCTCCAGGTCAAACCCGGAGAGTTCCCAGGTATGGCTCTATGCCTACATTGCTGAATCCATTGACCTAGTTGGGTAATATATGAAAAATGATTTTGTTGCAAAGCTTAAAAACTGGTCTTATCATCGTGGCAACCAATGGACCGGTTCTACTGACTTTTTAACCTTTCACCGGAATAATTTGTTATGCATAACCTCCAGTAAGTTTCAAGAAAAGAACTTGCAAATCGTGTTCTTTACTTATAGTTCTGCTATTTTCTTAGAATTACAAGAAACAAAAAAATGTTCTGTAAATCAAAATGCATGTTATGTTAGACATCTTGTACCATATTTTATTTTGTCATTTTGATGAATTTGGTGTTTCATAAATTGCAGTACAATAGCTAGTTCTAAATTGGCAGTTAACTTACACAACAAACCTCCATATCATTTTCAACAAAGACATACAGAAGCACTGAGGAATATGCTACTGTGATATTTCATTACATGAGTGGGTTTGCTGGGCTTCACGGTATCTAATTAGGAATAAGATCCACACGATCTTCACATGTTTTGAAAGTCAAAATCTTGCACACCTAAGCAGAAAATGTCATTTTGATTGCCAGTTACTATTTTTAATAACACTGTCTAGAATGTAATCGCTGCCACAATGTTTGCTATAAGGTATTACTTTTTATCAATATGTTATTTTTTTATATAAATGTACATTTGTTGAAATATATATTATGTGTGTATAGTATTGATGATGACAAACCAATATACAAAGGCTTTTATGGGTCTTAAAAATGTGTTATGGGACCACATAGTGTCTATTACACAGTGCAGTCAGTCATGCTTTCCATATTAACATCTTGTTTTGTGCTTTTATAACCCATTAGTCCGTTCATATTTTTGTTTGTTGTTATATTTTTATGTTTTAAATATGTTGGCTATAGTATTAAAATACAGATCTCTATATATATATATATATATATATATATTTATATATATATAGTAGAAGTATAAAGGCTAAATGTTTTGAAATAACTGTTCATATGCGTACGTGCAAGCAATGCATGGGTGAAATCTTGTGAACTAGAAAGGTCTAGTCACTAAGAAGTCGAGTAGATAATCAAGTCGACTGAGTTTGCATGCCCTGACATGTTGACACACAAAACCAGCGCATACATTCACTAACATATGGATTATTTGCATGACACTATACATTCTGTGAGTTGCAGGAAAGGAAATCAAAGTTGAATAAAAAAGGAAGTGATTTTTAACCACCACTATTAGATTAAACCCTCCATAGTCCCCAGCCATAGTTATTACCCCCACCTACTTGATCTTAGGCCTCAATTTTAGCTTTGCACATATGTTCCTAAGCCACACTTTTAGCCCGAGCCACCCGGTCCCCGGCGTTGTGGGTTGCGTCTTTGCACAGTTTAGTACCACAAGCACTGAGACAGGACATCGTATACCAGCACTTGCGATATCAGACTGTGCAGGGGGCTTTGAGCATGAGTGTCCGTTCCTTGAGGGCAAAACTTGCAGCTCTACTCAACCAACCCTGGGCTCATCACGAAAGATTTGCCAATTTGTATATGTATGTTTGGTATAGCTGGTTTACTGCCTTGTTAATTTAATGTGGCCTAGTGCTTACTGGGGGCCGAGGATATACATTTTCTATACACTTTGAGCATTTGACTGGCACTAGTTTACATTGTATCACATAGAGCACAATATTGAGGCCTACGCACCAAAACAGTGCTGCACGGAAAAAAAACCTGTAACTTCCTTCAAAATCACTCTGACTTTGTTGTTGCCATGTTGTATTAGATTTTTTTGGTATGTTTATTACTATGTCTGTATGTCATAAAACAAGTGTTTATGTTTTATTATTTGTCGTTATGCAGTTATTATACTTACTATGTATGCAAACTCACTGAGTCTATTTGCATCTTGTAATAACTGTTTTTGGTTACAATAACATAGAAATAAACATGGCTTCCCTCTGTGAATAATGCTATTTTCTTTTTATTCCATTTGTTGTCCTACTGAGAAATTGTACTCCGATACAAACTTTCTTGCCTAGTCAGTAATTTAATGTTTTCTATAAAAAGTTATTCATTCATTCAAGTGTTTTATAGCTTGAAGTGTCAAGTACCTAAGCTTACTCAAAATCCAAATATTGTTAAAGCTTTTTCTTCTATGTTTAATGCATCTGTGGTGTATTATAACTCCAAGGTTGTTTTTTAACGATAATGGGGCCCTGGGCAAGACTCTCCTAAAGTCCCTATGAAGAAGCAACCATAAAAGTGATCACTAATGCTCACTCTCATACCAAGTTAGCCCCTCACAGCTCCAGTCCCTGCCACCAACAAGATCATCGATATCTTGCCGTTACATATCCATGATAAACACCCCACGAGGTCCCAAATGCACGGTTGAAGCTGCCCTTTTCTTTAAGTTCTATTTGTTCTATACATGTACCTTTGCACTGTCTACCATCTTATGAAGGCATAATGAATCTGGCATGCTGTTCTGCAAAAACAGGGTGCCCAATGGGCACTTAACCCCGATTCCCCACATTCTCAAGAGAACATTTGTCTATCTTTAGGAAATCATAAGTAATATACTCCATCAGCTGTATTTCTAGCATACACTGAGTAGGCTACAGATATTTCTTACGCCAGACAACTGTTCTTGGTTGTGATAACCATGGCAGTACCTTGGGGTGGCAGTACCTTGGGGTGGTGTATAGGTGACCCTTTAATTTCCATAAGAAAGGGTGATATAAGCTGAAATGAAGTCAAGTCTGATTTTACGTAGAAATAAATTGTATGAATGGGTTTATGTTTCACACTTCAGCTCTGATACCTGATTTCCTCATAGAAATGTCTATACACCGAATGATTAGTATTCTATGTATATTAACAGAATGAATAGATTTAGAGGAATGTGAATACGTTTCCAATTTTTTTGTGGTTTACATCAAATATTGCAGAATTTTGTGCTGTACCGAGCAAGGCTGCATAATTGTGAATGGCTAAAAAAACACAATAATGAGAAAACAAAAATGTAGATACATTTATGGAAATTGGGCACAAAGATATAAAACTCTAAAACAATGCTAAAACTACATACCTGATATGAAAACATATATACCATGCAAATGATAAAAGCTATGATAAAAGCTGAATTAGCTACAGATAAAACAATATTTCTAAATATAATATACCTTAGTATAATAAGTGAATATATGAGAAAAGTAGAGCGTTCTATGGTTTTTAAATTGAATGTTGAAGGTTGAAAGTAAGCAAGCAGGAGGTGGTAATTCAGTGTATTATTTTGACAAAATCCAATAAGAAAGAAGCATAAGTCATTTATTGAATATACTACAGGAGAAAGTCATTTAAGGATTTTCATTTTTTTTTCCTACTGGTTGTATGTGGTACTCAAATTGAATTTTATTTAGAAATCCATTTTAATTTGGTTATCCCTATAAAAATTGATTTTAAAAGCTAAAACAATCACAAATCCCTGATAATGTACTACATTTTTTATTTGTGTTAGAAGTGCCAATGTAGGAATCTAGTTTTGCAAATATTTTTTCAACTTTTTTTGGAATTGCGTTGGCATTGATGGATGATGTACAGGGTATGTTAGAGGTCTAGCTTGTTACCTGTAAAATATACGTATGTGCAAATATTTTTATTTATGTATGCATGCATATTTATATTAACATGTCACCAACAGATGAATTTAGTGCTTTATAGTTAAAATCACTGTATACGCGTTTAAACATAATATACAGAACGGTGCAAACGTTTTAGGCAGGTGTAAAAAAATGTTCTTCTTTACACTGAAGATCGTTCTTAATGACATTGTCATGCTGCGGAATAAACTTGGCGCCGGTCAGATGCCTCCCTGATGGGGGATATATATCAGCCTGACCTTTAATTTTGACCAAATTTCCAACTCCATTTGCAGAAATGCAGCCCCAAACTTGAAAGGAACCTTCACCATGCTTCACTGTTGCCTGCAAGCACTCAATCTTGGATGGCTTTCCAGCCATTCGGCAAACAAACTGCCTTCTGCTTCAGCTGAATATTTAAAATTTTGACTCATCAGTCCAGAGTGCATGCTCCAAAAGTTGTGTCACTTGGACTTCTTTTCATAATGAAGGTTTTTGGCCACAAGTCTTCCATGAAGATCACTTCTGACCAGACTTCTCCAGACAGTAGATGGGTGTAGGAGTCCAACTGTTTTCTGCCAATGCTGAGCTGATGGGCATGATGTGTCTTTCATCTGCTGAACTAAGTTCCTTTCTGATGACTGTGCACTATTAGTTTGAAAAAAGTTTCAAAAGAAGCTGTGAAATTAGACTCACCTGTGAAAAATTGCTCACATGGATTGAATTAACCAGTTAATGATCGCTTTAATGTTTAAGTGGCCTCTGTTCCTTTTGGTCCCTGCTTTGCTGCTAAAAAAAACTGTCAAGGACCTCCCAGGATGTGGTAGCAAGAGGGAAACTGAAGCAGGTTGGTTTGAACCGCGGAAAACACTCCACGACAATGACCCAAAGCACATATCAAAATGCACAAAAGAATGGTTGAATAAGTGACTGGCCGTCACTGGGTCATGATCTGCAAACATTCAAGTGCTTGAGAAAATAGACAGGTGTAAGATGCTTATAGATGGTTACAAGAATTATTTGGGTGTCATTGTTGCATCAGGGAACCTTAATGCTATCCAGATTTTTTGTTGAATAGCTTTGGACAGCCCATTAAAACGTTCAGATAATAATATCAATAGTAGGTACATTTCCAATAACTATCTGAAGATATTGCACATGGGTGGGAGGGTGTCATATATAATGCCTAAAAATCACTTTTCATCCACAAGCTACTTTGTTGGTATATTAACATTCCTGGGAACTCTCCTGCGGGTCTCTGTCTGATGTGTTACCTCCTGGGTTTCCTGGTAAGTTTCCTCTTTCTTCGGTCATGGAAATGTTGTTGGACCACACATGTCTAGCCCCATCACCACAAAGCCAATGCGCCAGAAGAAGAAGTTCTGGGAGATTTCATTGTTTTAAGCAGTTCAGTACCAAAAAAGATAATGTTTGGCAGCCATTGCATATGCACATAAGACTCCTACAGGTGACCACTTGGATTCAATTTCAAACAAATACACCAACATAATACAAGGCACTCACAAAAATAGAAAAAGAAGTCATGAGATAAACTCCTTCCTTTTCTCCGACTTTTGCTAGTTTCACTGGTTTCAATTGTTTTCATTCAATTTTACTCCTGAGTGCCACTCGTTAGGATTTATTTTTTGTTGGCGTCTTGACATCAGTTCTCACAATAAAATCAATAAAGAAACTTCGACACTGGCAGGTTTAAAGCTTGATCCTTATTCAGTATTAATTAATAAGAAAAATATTCAGTAGTGTGAATTTCTTTTAATAAGCGTCTCTGCAAAATTACAGTATATAAAAGAGACCAAGAGCCATGTGGTTATCACCACTAATTCTTTATTATATTGCTGTGTTTTACTGACCTTTAATAAGTGGCAGCCATACCGACTCAATTTGTCCAAAGTCTATTTGCTATGAATTAATGCAAATTATATCTGAATACAGAAACCTTTTCGCTTTAGCAAAAAAAGATTTCATGATGAAAGAAAGATGTAGAAAAAAGAAGTGGGCAAATCTTTGTTCTGTCCAAAACAAATTGCCAGTGAATGCATTCGTCAGAATATTTTCCTCCCCCGATATTTCAACATGCGCTCCAGCCTGACGTACTCTTCAGCCCAGCTTTCATTCACACACTTATGCCACTTGAGCAAAGGTAGGATTGGATAGCAAAACATCTGGGAAAATAATGCTCTCTGACGTATCCCCAAAGCGTTTTTGGAGAAGGAATCCGGGCAACGGACAAACAGCAAAGGTATTTCCTATATTGTTTTAATAGAATTGGCTGATTAAAAAGAGAATACTCAGGTTTCTTATTTTTTGTCATTATTATCATTACATTTTACTTACACAGGTTCCGTGGCTCTAAAAAAAATACTCTCACCGTCTTCATCAAGGCCTTTGATCGGTATGAAACAAATATATATGAGCCAGCTCAAAAATCTCCATGTGCCTAATATAGGATTTGTCCAAGGGTCTACTGGATTGTGGCAGGGGCATGTAGATTCTACTCTATTTTAATGTACTACAAATCAACACATATTGTTATCTAAATAGCTTACTATTACTATGCTATATAATCTTTTATTAAAATAAATAATCATACTTATTAAAATAATGAGCACGATCCAACCAGGATTTGGGTCTGCCATAAGTTTCTGCTTATTATATCACTTGTAAATAAAAGTTGATGTAATTTTGACATAAGCGATCTAAGAAGAGAAACTGCATAAAGTCTGAAATGTTTTCCAGAGCTCGTCGTCTTATTACAACTAATTATTCTTGACATAATGTTAGAGATCATAAGGTATTGGACATGCTGTTCTTAATTTGAGATCAAAGTCCTACAAAAGTCAATGAAGCTCCTTAAGATTCATGAAAGCAACTTCAATGAAAAGAAAGTTATTAAAAACTCAGCAAGGAATACAAAGATATAACTCACAAAATATCAAGTCTGGAACCACTATAACTTTTTTAAATTTCATGTAATATGGTATATATAAACACATATGATGGATGGATAAATAAATAATGAAATAAATCATATTCCTGTAATGGGCGTAGGAACTGGGGGGGGGGGGACAGATCCCCCCAGTAACTCATGCGGGGGGGCGATAATTAAGAAATCCCCCCAGGGCCGTAGAAAACCCCCCAATAGAAACGCTGCAGAAGGAGAGAGAGGGGCGCCGAGTGGTCGTTTTCAGCAACCGCTCGGCGTCCTTCTGTCTCCTCTGCTCCCTGCTGCCACCCGCCTCAACGCTGCCCCGACTGCAGTGGTGGGAGCGTGAGGCGTCTGTCTCGGTGCAGGCGCTTCACACTGAGTGCCAGTAT
>VKOC01001001.1:0-124752 GCA_009364415.1 Spea multiplicata | reverse complement strand
TAAAGGGCCTCTGTACGCCTATGAAGATATTCCATTAAAAAAGCAACTGGTTCCAGCTACAATAGTCATTTACAACATAAACATCATCTGCGCTGGATTTCCGGTCTATTTCATCTTATTTTAATGGACAGAATTTGCACAATATAAATCAAGTCTTTGGAGATGTGGCAAAAAAGGAGACAGAAGCAAGGATCTAATTTTGAATTCGAAGCTTGTAGGTCCCTGACAGACCTCCCGCTTCATCACCTTACAATCAGGGTACAGCAAATCTGTACAAGTAACCGTGTAACCTATGGTTCAGTTTAGGCATAATTTCTTGCGCAAAAGACGGCCATCGAAGGCCAAAATAAAAGCTTAGGAACCTAAGGGTTATATTCACTATTAACCCCAAAAGTAGAAAAAGCTGAACTCCAGCATGACTCCCAGCAGGGCTGCAGAAACTCATTATTGAAGAAGGTGTTGCGAGATGATGTTCAGTCCCTACAAACTGCGGACACAACTCACGGGCAGATCGGTCAGGAAACACGCGGCTCCTGAGTCGCACAACTCAAGGAAAAGCTATGGGACTTGGCAGGGCCTGAGATAGAGAGACACAAGGAAAGGACCTAGGAATCCCCTTCCAGGTCACGCTCCCCTACTGAATAGCCAGAGAGAAAATTAATATATTGTGAACCCCTAGATCTGTTTCTGACCACATTGCCCTGTCCATGTGGGGGGATTTTTCAAAACAAAACATCCCAAATAAAAGTTACCCACACTGATCTTAATGCAATTTCAGACCATAAGGCTAAATGGTAGTTATTTTGGAACCTCTCTAAAATGTAAGTTAAAGCTGATTTAGACAAAAGAATGGGGGCTCCTAAAAGATGCTGATGGATATAGCTGAAACCCATCAGATTTGCCCCAAGCTGATTAAGGGCATTGCAGGTCTTGATGATTTTCCATCATTGGGTGGGTTCATGCAGAATGTAGACGGACCCCTCCTTTGTGCCCTTCCTTCCAACCTGCTTCCACCCTAATCCCACCAGCCAAGCCTGTCACTCCTTCTAATTACTGATTTATCATATCATCAGCATAATGAGAAAGGACTGCAGGTCACTGATCACCAATAACACTCCTACGACTGATAACAGGGCCATGGTGAAAAAAATAAGAAATTAGAATAGGAAACAGATGGATCAGAATACTGAAATAGAATCACAAAAATTAGAGCCGTATCTCTTTTTAATACACTATATAGACAACCGTCTTATAATCCCACTAATACGGTAGTTTCAAATAAAACAAATCCAAAAAGAATCCACTTCACTCACCTCCGTCCACGGGCTAGCAAACTGTGTGCGGGCATATCGGGTGAGCATATGAATTATTACCACTTGTCCCCATTCCTCCACATCCACCAGCAAGTTACAAAGCTTCCGATAGTTCTTGTGAATCAAGTCAATTCTATCTGGACACACTTCTTCAAAGGCCATCACGACACTTCCCGCCACGAGCTAGGAAGAAAGGAAAAACGACTTAACATGGCATCAGAAAATGTGACGCGGTAAGGACTTTGCATCAGTCTCATGTACAACTCTGGGCACTGCAAAGGTTTCGATATTATCCATGTGCAGAGTTTTCTCTCAATTTCTCTGCCAATTGTTTTACCCACTTTTTCTAGAAGACGAGGTTAAATAAAGGGTAAAGTTCTCCGATAAGTAACAGTTGCTGTAACAAGTAGATGGTTGTTTTGTGGCTCAGGCTATGTCTTTATAGACTATTTGCAAGTAAATAATGGCCCGTGTTTACTAGCCCATGGTTAATCGTGCAACAAAAATACACCAACATATTCAAAACCTTTAACAGGAAGAGTGAAATCGCAAAAAAAAAAGGGAAGAAAAATGACTAAGTCCTAATTCCAGTTTGGATAGAGCCATATTGGCTCAAGAAGAAATTGAGTCTTTTAGTAAAAATGATAGCATTTATATAGAAAAAGATTTAGTCACATAAGTTTTCAGGACCTCGAAAGGTCTTCTGCAGATGGAATCAAGTCATCCAGGTTCCCTTTTCTATGCTGGCCCAATAAGCAGTCTCACCTTTGACTATAGGCGCTCCGTAAGACATACGCAGCTGCTTTAGTCATGCTACGCAATCCTTCTACCCAACAAACAGGATGGTGTAGAAGAAGCAACATGACTTTAAGGCGCTTTAGCTTAAAACAGAGAATGGCTCGGTAAACATCTTTCAAATCTCCTCCTCGTAATTCAGATGGCAATCAGCACGAGACACCGGAAAAGTCAAATGTAATGCAAGTCTGTATGTATCTGTGCCCTTATTGTACAACACAATATAAAATCCCCCTTGGAAAAAGAATGTTACATTTCATGAAAGCATATAGGATTACTTGTAAGTACCTGCAATTTCCCAAATGGATTTAAAAGGTAATTGAATGAAAACACAGTTTATTGAAACCCTTTCTGCAAAATGTTATTTGCGCTGGTATTAATATTTTTAGAGATTTTTTTTCTACTATTTGGCCAACATTTGGTTTATTAATATGCACCCAACATAACAATCAAAAGAAAACAGCTTGGAATATATACTTGCTATTATGCTAAGCTTGCTGGAAGCCCGTTGGGGATTTTATGAATTACCAATCAGTATAAGCGTGAAGTTGCATTTATTGACTCCAACATTGTCCATATACCGGTGCTTGCTGCTCCCAGCATGAAGACAACTCATTCCACAAACCAACGAATTGATTATTTGGAAGAACTAAATAAAATACATTGGACTTCTTAAGATAATTCGCTGTTCCTTTCATATGCACGAAGAAAAGAAAAAAAAAAAGAAGAGAGAAGTAAAGTTAGCTGAGCAAATAAAAGCATTTTTCGTAATGCCCACCAGGGTCTATATCTGGCACCAAAGTATGTCAGAGGTTTGATTAACGACGTGGTCATGCACTGGTCACAGAGAGAGAGGCCCGAAAATTAGCAGCTTTTTATATCTTTTATGTTTAAGAAAAAAAAAATTAAAATAAAGCCAAAAACCAGGTACTTAAACGTTTTTTTCCTTTAGGTCTTCATATATATATATATACAGTGTTATTGAAGTGGACAGCGAGGTCCCCTCAACAACAGAATAAAAATATTTCACAAAATAAACAAGTAGGCGCCTATTGCAAAGAGCTGAAAGTGCCAGAACCGGAATGGTTTTTATGGCGGCTGCTATTCTTCAGATTTGGGGCAGATCAACTGCGTTTTGATTATGTACAGTTCTAAAAAAAAGAATGAAGCATTTGCTATACACTCCTGCTCGGGCCATCGGCGCATCATGAACATGGCTGACCGAGGCATGACTACAGGGCCACATGCAACCTTCGTAACAATGTGGTTTGATGAAAGGAGCCGGGGGATAGAATGGATTGTTGGATGTTGTGGCCTTGTGATACATTGTAGGATACTTTGTTCGTCATATGCTGCTTTGTACTTAAGGATGTGTCATTGTTGTACCCATTATAAAAAATGGGATAACAAAATGTCATCTCCAAAAAAATACAAACAGGATTAGTAAAGATGATGATTCCACACATTATCTTCTTCTAGCTTATCTTCAACAGGAGTTTTACATGTTTGATGCTGCAGGGTGGGTGGAAGATATCTCCACCACCATCAGTACTCGTGGCATTAAAAGCACAGTAATGATCAGCAATGATCAGCTTTTTAATGACATTTTATATCAGTCTCCATGGATACACCTCCTCCTAGGTCCAAAAACATTCTCAAAGTATGCCTGTCTCTTAGGTTTGTGTAGAATTGTCCAGTCTTCCCCCCCCCCCTACAACTTCACACAATTTTCACATAATTCAAGTTCTGCTGATGTATTACATGATTCCATCATGATTTATGCCTTTAAATTATTTATATATATTTTCAATACGCCGTATATCGGCGTTAATTTTGTATGTGTGCCAGAGCATTTATGGTCTCATTTTATTCTTCACCCCAGATCATTTTCTACTGAAGGCACCACGAGTACTTAACTAAACTTCCCACATACGCTCTGGGAGCTAAGCTTTCCCCCAAATTGACGTGAGCCGCAGCAGATGATAGTTAAGCCTCTCTCTTCAGCTTGCATCGGTGCCACTGGCTGCTGCAGCTCTCATTTATTTCAGAGACTAGAAAGGGAATGGTACACAGCACGTACAGGAAGTGTACCTAAGTATGCTTCCTGCTTTCAGCAGAAGCAGTCATGGGAGGGTACGAGTCTAATACTCAGATTTGCATGAAGTGAAAGTCTATGCAAAATTAACAGGAAACAGAGCTGAAGGTCCATTATTATAACCTAAAACCTAAAAATACTTTACACTTTTACTATTTAAATGCACCCTCACCTAAAGAGTAAGCATGAAAAGCAACTGCAATGCAGCATACTTTAAAGCCTGTAGCAAAATAAACACCGATACTGTTTCTATTTTTCAATTTATCTAAATCTCTACATTAAGGGTTCCACTTAGATAAAGAATGTATTGCTTTATAGCAAGTAAACCTTAGCAAATGGAACTCTGGCCAGATCACTATTTTTAATCTTTAGGCATTCTTTCAGTTCAGGTACAGCACTAACAGTCTGGTGTAAGGCATATGTGGCATAAATATTTAAAACTACAAGCCAGCAAGACTGACATTTGTAGTGGGGAATTTATTTGAAGGGTTTCTTACAGCAGACTTGCATCTTGAATCAGAAGACAATTAGTAGGAGCGAGCATGGTTTTGTGAAAGCCAGGTCTTGTCAAACAAACCTAATAACATGACTATGAAGGTCAGCAAAAATATAGATCTAGGAATGGCAGTAGATATGACCTTTTTGGACCTTGCCAAGGCATTTCATACTGGTCCACACAAAAGGCTACTGTACAATATTTATGTCAGAAATAGGCTTAGGGGCAAATGCATGTACTTGGATTGGAAATTGGCTAAAAGATAGAATGTAAAGAGTGGTTGAAAATGGCAAATTCTCAAACAGGACCTGGGTATTAAGTGGAGTACCTCAGGGTCTTTCCTGGGTCCTCTTCTCCAATGGTGCATTGAGAGCCATGTTTGCCGGCGACACAAAATTAGATGGCGCAATGCGGTCTAACAGGATATTACCATGTATAAAATGTGGTATTGATTCACGGGAGGATGATATATTCTTGCCTCTTTATAAGTTAATGGTAAGCCCTCCCCTTAAATATGCGGTGCAGTTCTGGTCACCGGTCCTTAAAAAAGGACACTGTGGAACTAGAAAAGTTGCAAAGGAGGAGCACAAAATTAATAATGGGGCTGGAAGCTACAAAGAGAGATTAAAAAAATGAGGTGGTGCTACCAGATCCATTCATTTACAAAGTTTGGGTATTTTTTTATTTTTTCAAAAAGCAGGACATACAGGGCTATAAATAAATGAATTCATAGTTTACTGTTCTTGATCCAAAGATAAATGAGATTGCCTCTTGGAGTCAAGGTGGATTGTTTTCCTTAAATGGAAAAATCAGACAAATTAATGGATAATTGGTTTTTTGGCTTCTTTTGGATAGGTAGAAGGGTTGAATTTGATGGACTTGAGTCTTTTTCAATCTAAATTACTATGAACAGCTGCTTTAAATAATTCCAAACTAGGTATCCCCTAATTATGTTTCCAGAAGGTTGTAGTTATTGGTGCATGTTACCAGTGGGGAACCCCAGGGATCAGTATTGGGGCTGTACGTTTTAATATTTTTATTGGCGATATCACAGAAGCTCTTAATGGGAAGTCTTTTTTGCAGATAATACAAAAGTCTGTAACAGGGTGGACATTCTGGGTGGAACAACTCAAATAGTGAATGACTTAAGTTAAAAGGTATGGTCGAGACTGTGGCAGGTTCAGTTTAATAGTAATAAATGTAAAGTAATTCACTTGCAGCGTGAAAATCCAAAGGCAAAAAATAGCATTGGTGACGCCGTCCAGCCAGAGACTGCAGAAGAGAGGGACTTTGGAGTAATTATTTCTTATGACTTAAGGACGTTACAGATCTCTGGACAGACCTCACCTAGAGTATTGCATACAGTCTGGAGACCCCATCTCCAGAAGGACAAGGACACATTGGAGAGAGTTCAGAGGAGAGCTACAAGAATGGTAAATGGCTTGCAGGGCAGAAATTACCAGGAGAGGTCGGAGGATCTTAATATGTATAGCCTGGGGTAGAGGAGAGAGATGGGGGATACAACAAAAACATTTAAACACTTAAAGGGATTTAACAAAATCTAGATGGCCGAATGGTTCTTATATGCCATCAAATTCTATGTTTCTATGCTTACAATGCATGGGCTTCAACCGGAATACAGACTACTGACCACTGTAGGGACATTTAAATATTTAGGAATGACACGAACGCTCGCGCAGAATAATCAGGGTGATCATGCACTGCCACCTGCTGTACATCCACCTGCTGATACATTCCTACAAACACGTCCGGGATGAACGCTTCCAATATTCTAAAGTCTTCTTTACAAACTATTTGATATAATGGCTCTCGCTATATACGCCAGTACATTTAAAGCAAGCAGACTGCGCACCGGATTACATTTCGTCCGTGAGACGGTAGCCAAACCTATGACCGGCAGCGTTGGACAACGTGAGTTGCTAATTTGAAATCCAGTCAGCACTAACCAAACCCCGACTGTTTATGATGGGAGTAGGAGTAAAAAAAAAAAAATCATAAAAATTAGTCCGCAAGCTAGCTGTGTATATTCTCAATACTCGTCATGCAATTGTTTACTTATCCTGACTTTTACATTGATGTATATACGTCTAACCAGCTATGTTATATCAGTGGTCACTGCTGCTTTGGATATCGTATCTTGTCTTACTAAAATAAAATAAAATACTTCTTAAAAAAAAAAAATTAGACCGCAGGCTGGATGCCATGCACAGTGCAGAGTACCTCGTCAGCCTTCTGCAAGAAAATAAATGGAACGGGAGTACAAAAGCGCATTTTACATTATAATTCGTAACCTGACATTTTGTATCACGTATATTCCATTCCTGTCTCAGCAAGTAAAAAAAAAAGGCAATTCTGTGCCGACATACATATTTACCTTTTGACGGCTAATTTTTTTTTCATTCATTTGACGTTAATAAAGTACTCAGCCGTTTCCTACAGATATAATTTGCACAAACATCTATTCCATTTCCCGATATGATGGAGCTGTTCTTACGGGTAAAACTACTCTGCTGACTTGAGCACATTATAAAATTAATTTGGCATCCAAATGTTAAACATAATAGTATTGTGGTTTAGAACATTAGACTGGGGGGGGAAAAAATCATATATACGGAAAACCGAGCGATTAAAACGTCCAAAAATGTCTAATAACGATGACGTCGGTATAGAAACGCTTTCCATGCTCTGGTAAAAACTAATATTCCAAACGGCTGCGAAATAGATGATCATTTCAGTTTATTAAATGCTCAATATTGCATAAAACTGCTGGGAATTAAAACAAAACGACTCACTGGGAACTTAAAAGCAAAAAATATCGCTTGCTAAAAGCCAGTCTGTTAATTTCCATCCCGCGGCATCAACAGTAGCATTTCAAACAAGAGGAGACAAAAAAAAAAGAAATAAATCGTTCCAACAAAGACAGCAACGAGCTCATCGAATCCAAATCCATTTATGTATTCTTTATATTAAAGCAATAAACGCGGCTCATTTGTCTTCTAGCGGTTGCCATGTTTTTCTGTGCTGTTGCTATGAAGTCCAGCCATTAGCTGCGCTCCAAGGTAAACCACACGAACCATCAACAAAAGTGACACTCAATCTCCGGAGTTCATATTTCCTCCAGATTATCTATGGTAGTTGACAAGCTGGTAATGAAAAAAATCACACTAAGCAAATGGACGCTCTAATAACAATAAATCCTATATAAAAATATGAGGGGCCCAATCCGTTTCCTTGCATCTATTTTGTCATGAATTCTAATTAACGCAGGAGAGGAGGAAAAAAAAAAAAACCCCGGAGACTGCTGGGTCATCACAAGAAGTGCATCGTGATTTGATTGATAGGAGGACGAGCGTTGGCTTGTGCCGCAAAGATTCCCTTCCGTTAAAATTAATGACCCTCCTACCTGCCCTCATCATAGAGCCCAAATGATATCCCACTTCTTATTTCAATTTTTGAGATGCGCAGGAGATGAGAAAGACGGGCCATTTGTCTTCTAATAGCAACATAATAGATCTATCACAATAAAACATCTGCACAAACAGTTATTTTTCCATAACAGTGAAGCTCTTACCAACCGGAGATCGATAACTTATGAAAACAACAGCTTACCCGGCTGTCAGGCTCTCCGTCAACTTGCTAAATATTTAAGACTTGTCGGGAAAGAGAAATACTGTTTTAATAGAACCATAAAAGCCTATATGCCACCCCCCCACACACGCAACAAAAAATAATAACAAAACATTTAAAAAAAACATTAGTCAGCGACTAGATCGGGGCTTCAAACAAGGAATTCTGGACCCTCACTTTACAGGGAATTTTCCATTTATGAGGTTGTTGTTTATTTTGTAGATTATGTTATTTTTTTAGCGATTGACTAATGATTATTTTGGATGCAGCAATCCCAGTAAGAAAGAGGAGCGTGACGAGGCCTGCCTTCCCTGACTCTAGAGCAGGGGTAGACAACCTTCGGCACTCCAGGTGTTGTGGACTACATCTCCCATAATGCTCTTACAGTCATATTGCTGGCAAAGCATCAAGGGAAATGTAGTTCACAACATCTGGAGTGCTGAAGGTTGCCTACCCCTGCTCTAAACCTAGAAAGGGTCATTGGTTGGTACTTAGACTTGTCTACCGAGGAGATCCAGAGGAGCCGTACTCAAAAACTCCAATTAAATGCAGACGAGATGGTCAAGAATAGCTCCCTGTGTTCCAAAATGTAAAAAAATGTAATAGAGGATGGTATGGACGTAGTTGCTTGATTTATATAAGGTCATCCTACTCTGCAACGCTGTACAAATATATACAAGATATCAGTAGGCCATCACATGACAATTTGGACTTGCAGAAAGAAAAAGATACAAGGGCTCTGTTCCAACAAGCCTACAATCCAGACAATTTGCAGCATTCTAAGCAGTCTGAGGGACTGTTCTTGGCATGTACTGTAGCCGTAACCGACTATAACTCAGACATTGCCTGTATTTAGTGGTAAACGGGACTGTGTCTGTGATATGACGCTTACTCAAGAACACTCAGGAAGAGAAACTCCTATTATTTTATGAGCCTCTTGTATTAAGCAGTAAGGCGCGGTCACGGTGTTAAGCGGCTTACACACAGTAAGCTGTTTTTACGTTTGCGCTTGTAATCACACATGCTAGCGGAGCCTGTAAAAGGACACTCTTTTCTATTAGTGGTTTTAAGCCAAATTAAAAGCAGAACTAAAAACGGGCAGCGGCCTGGTTTCGTAATAACACGCATTATACGCTTTAGGAAGAAAAGCAAGTCACACGGCTTGCAGCAAAACTCCAATCCTGTCCTGATTCATAAGGCTGCGTTTACTCGCACGCAATGCATGATCACTCACTCCACGGCCTTACCATACGAAGACGCCGTTAATATACGCAGTCATCGGCTTTATGATCCGCAGAGTGACACTAGATACCATCGTTCACATATAAAGAACTAAAGAGAAGATTCAACAACCAATGGGCAAAAGTGAGGGCAATTTTAAATCTGAGAAGGGACCATGGGAACCGATGTTATGTTCCTAATGCTTCACTGCTCACTTAGGACCCTCTATACGTATTTATTAAGAGCATGCGCGTACTTGTCTTTGCATGATGATATAATCATTAACTCAAGTAACTCCCGTACATTATGGTGTCTATGGAATAGCCGTGAACCTACCGTGAACCGATTTGGCTACAGCACCACAGCACGTCGGCCTGGCATTTTACTTTCCATGTAGTTTCAGGTGTGTGTGTGATGGGAGGGGGGATTTCGGCAGCGGTATCAGTGTTTTGTACACGCACAAGGTGTAAGGTGAAAGCAGGACATCCTAACGTGCCGTCAGATAACATGTAATTATGCTTTGGCACAGGGTAGCCACCTTTTACCGAATCATTTCACTGGGGTTTGTGGCTGTGGCATGGGTGTTTCTCTGTGTGCGGTTTCACAGAGAAAAATATTATGAAGAAATTAAAGAAATTGGGGGGGGGGGGGCAAGAGAAAAGATAGAGAACAAATAGAAAGGTGGAAGAGGAGAAAAAAACGGGAGCCAAAAGAATGAAAAAAGGAGAGAAGACAGAAGGGTGAGACAAGGGAGGAAAGAACAAGGAAGAAAGATTAGACGGAATGAGGAAGGGTGAAAGGAGAAAAGAAAATGGAGAGATAGACACACACACATTTTGTTGTCCCTTCACAGGATCCTGCGGGGTGTCAGTAAGCCTTCCCACTTGTATATATATATAGTGTACCCAGGACACGGGATTTACCTTGTAAAACCAGGACAGTATTATGTTTATATACAATATAATATTATAAATATGTCTACGTAGAATTGTTGGGAAATTATTATGACATGCAAACACAAGCAGATTATTTCTTCTTTTTTGGAATGCTTTGGGGTCTTCAAAATTGTGGCAATCTTATATTGGCTGCATCACATAAGGATGCTGCAATACTAACCCCTCAAGGCACGGGCTGAAAACAAGTCCACTTACCGTACTCTTGTCTTTAAGAAGCTTCTCAATGACTTCAATAAGCATGTCTTTTTGGTCTGGATCCAGGCTATAAATAAAAAAAGTGCATAATAAGAACAAATACCTGTTAAAACAAAAGTGTCAAAAATGGCTATAATCAGTAAGAATCAAATTTATGTGAATTTGTCTTTCGTAAATTGACAAGATTGGGTATTAGAGTAAATGCTCGAGTTCTATAGCAAGTTACTCTACGTGCCCAGCAACATTGGCTCTCGTTCATGGTAGGTTATTCTATGTGCCCAGCACGGTTGGCTCTTCTTCATAATTGTGGCTAACTGCAGGGTAATGGCAGCGCCTTTAATCATGGCTTAGCCCTTGACTTTACTTGTCTGTTTGCTCACAGAGATAACTATTTTTACAGGCAATGAAATAGTACATTTATGAGTAGGGATGGTCTATGTGGTCAGAAAAAGAGCAAGAGATAACTCTCTATAAGACCGACTTGCATGGACTAGAATATGCTTCAACCCGCACATACCAGACTAATCATCCGCCGATAAATGAGCTGAATTTGGGTTATATGTATTTTGGGGTGTGTAGCCGCTTATTAGAGACACATGCCCAATGCATTCTACCCTAGAAGATGAAAGAACCCGGCAGGGGCCAGTCCATGCCACCGCCACACAAGGAAACATGCCACTAACGACAAAGTAATGGAACCTATGCAGAACTATTATGGATAGGATGAAGTGTCTGGGGAACTTTAATGTTTACAATAAAGTAGGTGACATCATTTAAGGATATTCTGAAGTTACCAAAAGGGGATGTTAAATATGCATTCTTTGCAGGTGGCGCTGCATGATCTATTAAAGTACTTTTTTAGTATGTTAACACACCTCCTTCCCTGCGGTGTACGGCCCTTACTGCCGTATACTGGAAGCAGCACAGGCAAGGAACGGCTACCACTGAATGGAACACCATGTGAAGATGTGTAAGGGTCTTATCAACTCACACCCGAGTCAGCACTTAGGCATCCCTCACACGCAGTCAAAAGTATGCATTTGGATGGGGGGGGGAGTAGAATACAAGGGGACAGATAGCTATTAAATGCAATGAAGTTCGTATGACGGCTGGAGGGTACATTTAGTTCTGTAATATGTTTTCATTGTGACACCGTCAACTGCAGTCAGCTGGAAAGGAGCATAAATGGTAGATGCCGTTCTTTCCACCGGTGAAATATATGGCAACCACCTTACCTGTAGAGCTTCTGGATCGCATGGGCTGCTGTTTTTCTTACATAAGGAGAGAGGTCTGCTGCTGCTTCCTTGATAGCCAACATCATTATGGGGACTATAATCGGGACACGAATACTTGATAAAACTCTGAGAGCGCTTGCGCGAATCAGCTGGTTAGGATCCTGGAAAGGAAAATGCAATGCACAATCTGTTAAAAGGTATTCACACAACAAAAAGACTGCTCTTTGGAACACATCTGAAAAGTCAACCTTCGCGACGGGCCGAGTTGGCCCTTCATGATGCATAGTTAATTCAGTGATATGCAATAAAAGTATTATGTAGCGCCAACTGAGCCCTTCTTGAATGGAGCTTCTTGAAACACACGCAGACTCGATGGGCCAGACTGCTTCCCACCCTTTAGGATTAAACCTTTACAGTAGATGGAGAAGCATAATCGTATCTCTAAAAAGCTTTTTGCATACTTTGGGTACATTCAGAAAACTCTGTGGAACACTAAACAGTCAAGTCCATCAAGACAGGCGACACTTCTTTAATTACAGCCAAACAGACTGAATTTTTGCCTGCCTCTAGTTCCCAAGGATCGTTTGAATTACATCACCCAGTAAAGTATTTCTCAGAAAACATCTAGTAGAAAAGGGAAAGCTGACATCCTGACGTGAGCCCATTTTATTGCTGCTGTAAAATTTGGTCTTTGGTATCGTCTTATGCTCAGGATAGCCAAATGTCTAAATTTCCTTGCTGTATTAATCTTTACCAGAGGCTGTCCACACGAGTTTTAGACTTCCTTATTATTTCTCCTCCTTAGAAATATAATTTGCCAAATCCCATTATTTTAATGTTTACATTCATTACTTATATGCTTCTATCGCATCTCCCCTCTCTCCCCCAAGCGACACATATTGAGATCATTTAAGTCTCCCCAGAAATGTCTATTCATTCTGGAGATGGGGTCTGCAGAAATGTAGGTGAGATCTGACCAGAGATCTGTAAATTGGCATACTTTAAGTACCCCTAATACACTTTTGCATTGGATTTCCACCTCCCAAGTGCATTATTTGACATTTATAAACATTAAACCACAGCTAGCTCAACTAATCTAATTTATCACGTGCCATTTGGCTTTTAAGGAATGTCTACACTGTTGCAGACCTTTTGGTAAAAACATGCATCTTACTTTTCAAACCTTTTGTAAGATTGCTAAGAAACATTAAAACGCATGGGTCCCAATATAATAAGGCACCCAACTAGTAACAAGTAATAGCTCACACGGGCACAATGGGACAAAGAGCTAAAAACGCCACATTTATTTTGTATCTGTTCTCGAGCATGTCTTATCGTGTGTTACTCTTATTGACAAAGTGTATATCGTCAATGTAATTTTCACTCTCTAATGTAGCAGCGCTGCAAGACCTGCTGGTGCTCTGTAAATAAATGTAATGTTATATTTTAACTGCATTCTGGTCCATTTTAAGAAAAACAGTGAGCGGACGTACTTTTAAACCCCGCTGAAAAGTAGCGATTGATAGCAGAGCCAGGTCCTGTTGTTCCTCTGCGTAGCGTACAAGATAAACATAAACCAACTTCTTTATCTAGAAAGAAAGGGGAGAATATTAAATTAGCCTCAGGAGGAGAAAAAAAAAAAAGAAAAAGGACGCACGGAAACCTTTTAACGCAACATGATCTCAAGCAACGTTAGGAAAGAAATTGTTGATTTGTTGAATGGCATGAAGAGGAAAACAGAGAGCTACATCTATACAAAAGGGGGGGATTGCTGCTTAATTCTCTGTGTGCCCAACATGTCGACACAGCGCATTTTCAAAGTTTTGGCTTAACAAAATAAAATTATATACTCTCGCCCTCCAGAGAGACACTTTTGTGGCTGCTGGGGCAAAAGACATAACAATATTAAATCACAGAAGGTTGCAAAATACAACACTTGTCCTCGTTCTGCTTTAGATTGGAGCAAATCAATACTGACCACAAGAGGCTCGAGCGCCGAATGACAGCAGGTTGCAGAGAAAGGCTCGGTTTTTTCCTTGAAACCATTCTGTGACGAGATAAGGGAGTGCTCGGAGACGCGTGACTACACCGCTCAACTCGCACTTACAATCGTTCAATGTTACTACATGCCTGACTGTGAAGCTAATCAGAACGGGGCCGCATTATAGTCCCGGGAAACACAGGAAGGTCTGTTTAATTAGTTTATCAATGCTGGAACATCAAACTTCATGACATATTGACTAAACCTTTGATTTTGGTCTGTACCTCCAGCACGGTACAGGGTCACTCTCTGCATCCTTTGTCATCTGGTAACATCTGGCACATACGCCAAACAGGATTACGGCAGCTTGGGCTCACAAAAGAGAGATTCACGGGACATAAAACAGACACGTAGCGCATTAAGGGCACACAACGCTCCGCAGAGATCTTTCTATTATCTTCTGAGTTTTACATTTATATACGTGGCTTTTTTGCTTAACATTAAAAAATATATATTGCAACGATGCGGTAGACAGGGAATAGAAAGAACCCAGGTACGCCAGTCACAGAAGTGAGTAATACACTGTATTGCGGGTTAAAAGCACAGTAATATCCCACGCAGCCTCCCCAACAAATACTTTATATTAAAATACTTAGTACCTTAATATGAATTATTCTACCTTTTAACAAAATAAAATATAAATACTTAGCTTCAGGTGCTATGAAATCATTTGAGCTGAAAACAATAGGGGCGCTTTGTGAACATGCACACAGGCTCCAAAACCTCCAAGGAACCCCTGTCAAGCTAAAAATCCCCAGCTGAACCACATCTCCTGCGTGCCACGGAGCCGCGGACGGGGAAAGAAGGCAAATCCCACCAAGCATTTGCAAAGGTGGACCATTCAGCCATTATATACATTAAAGTGTATATGATGGGCTTTCTGGATGGACTTTAAAGCAAAGCAGCCCCGGACCATCACACTACCCCCACCGAGCTTGTCTGTTGGTATTGTGGAACGCTGTGTTAACTTTACCCCAGATGTAACGGGACCCATGTCTTCCAAAAGGTCCAATTTCCACTCATCAGTCCTCGGAATATCATCTCAAAGGTCTTGGGGTCAAGATGTTTTTTTGGAAAATGTAACATGATCATGTGTGTTATTTTTGGTCAGAAGTGGTCTTCTTGCAACTCCTCCATGGATGCAATTATTGCACACTGTCTTTTTTTATTGTGGAATTGTGAACACTGACCCTAACCGAGGAAAGTGAGGCCTGCAATTCTTTACATGTCACTTTGGGTTCTTTTGTGACCTCCTAGAGGAGTTGTCTATCTGCTCTTGGAGACATTTTTGTTGGCCGTCCAGCACTGTTCCAGTTTTCCTCCATTTGTAGATAACGGCTCTCACTGTGGTTCGATGGAGTCCCAGAGCCTTCGAAAAAGCTTTGTAACCCTTTATAGACTGATAGAAGTCAATGACTTTGTCATCCGTTTTTACATTTCTTTAGATCGCGGCATCGTGTGCTGCATTTTGAGACCTTTTCGCTTCATTCACTTTGCAAGACAGGTTCTATTTAATTAATTTCATTTAGATTCAACACGACTGCAGTAAAAATTAACCAAATTCTCAAATGTGGTTAATTGGTTGCTTTAGTAACTAAAGCAGCAATTCCTTTTTCACATAGGGCCAGGTAGGGTTGGATAGCTTTTTACATTGAATCACCTATTAAAATGAAATGTATCAAAAACTACTAAATGTAATCACTATGTATTAACAATAGTTCTGGGGGTTTTTTTTACCTCCAAATTTTTGCTGGCTACATTCTTCACAACAGCAGGAAACAACTCCGAGGCATTTTTCCCACTTGAAATCATCTATAAAGTAAATGAAAAAAAAATAAACATTACAGAGATTTTAATATAATAACATTTTATCAAACAGAAGTGAAGTTAGGTACAGACAGAATAAAAAATGGCAGGGGACAAATAACACAGAGAATTAACGGAGAACGGACCTGCTGCCACAGACAATTTAGCTGTAATAACTAAAGAGAAAAACCTGCAGATTATGGCAGTGATTGGAGGCAGACCTCGGGCAGAATGATCAGCGCTGATTTCCTCCAAATCAACTGCTCAGAGGATTTAGTTAGCTTGATTTTCTAGTGAGAAATGTAGTTTGTCACATGGCGTAGGCCATTAAAGATACTCATTACACACACCGATATATATATATATACACACACACACACATATGCATACGTGTTCTCACACACATACATATAAATCCACGTGTGTGAATGCATGCGGATATATGTATAGGCACTGTTTTTAGTATTAGGTCTGGGGGCATTTAGCGATGCTCAGTGTGACCTGCACATTACCCGGGAGCTTTACATTTTTTTTTTTTTACATTGGACGGCATTATTCTGCCGTTAGCTGGCACTCAATGTATGACGTGCAAATTAAACCGACATTCTTTTTAACGACAGGACGCCTCTAAAAGATGCAAGTGACTAATTATAACTAGATCTCTTTTCAGGAACTTCCCCCACCCCAAGCCTCAACATTAGATAAGTCGCTACACCTTTATGCTCACTATTTACCCTGAGCAGGGCTGGGGCGTCCTAACAGGGTCACACCTCGCCAACATATAAAACACACACAAAATACACACATTCCTTGGAGTGATTTTTTTTATAGATTGTAAGCTGACAAGGGCAGGGCCCTCTTCTTCTGTATTAGTACGTCTAAACGCGCGTTTATGGTTTTGTCCCGATAGAACCTGCTGGCGCTGTATAAATAAATGTTATGTATTTATAGCAGGTATACAGCATGTTCTTTGAACGCGATAAGGCACGAGGATTTCATGAAAAGGCTAACCTTTCCCTGATATATTCTCTTCCCAATTTGGTAAACTACTGTACTTCTCATGTGTGTCGCTCTTATGCTTCCCCTCCCCAAAACACTGCATGTGATAACTGGGAGACACTTGCAGTTATGTTACCAACCCTGACCGTATTATTAATGCAAGGGCACCTTTTCATTATACAGGGCCAACTCATCCGTTCTTGCTGGAGAAACCAGACCCAATCCTGCCAATGAATAGTTAAGCGGGTTAAACCCACAACTCTACTGCCAACTCTCCTTTTAGTGAATAGACCACAAAATGTCCCACAAATCCAGGGGCTTTCCTATTTTCATGTTGCTACAAATGTTAGTCTGTACACCACCTGACAGGGCTGTGGGTTCATTCTGTGTCGGTACATCTAAATGGGAATAGTTCTGCAACTGAACCCATACAATTAACCAGTTACTGTGTGCTAGCCGTGGCACATGGCCCACGTTGTTATACCTACAGCAGATAGTGAGTAATTAGAACCATAATAGTTCTATCACACACGCTAACTTTACACCACAAAAGGTGTACTCGCTCTAATTTCCTGGAGAAGTAGAGAAAATGTTTAACACACATTTAAAAGCACACATTTATCAGACAAAACCATGGAGTTAGTTTGCTAACTACTTTAAATGTAAAAAATAAATAACTTGTTTCGTACCCCGATGATCCTTTTCATCGCTTCCAGCTTTGCGGAGTCTTTGTTACTTTCCAGCATCTGCTTTAAGTCTTCATTCCTAAAGCAAAGCAGAAGACGTATTAAAAAAAAAAAAAAAAAAAAAAAAAATCAAGTCACACGAGCTTAAAGGATGTTTATCTTTTGAATTTTTTTTCTTTAATGAAAAATCAAAGTCTCCCGATCGTTTGTAGCAAAGCTGTCTGTGTAGTGGCATCAGTGTTTATCTAGGAGGCTAGTATACCGATGGCGCAGACGGGGTACAGCTGGGTTCACTGCCACACTTTCTGCTTTAAGGGGGTAACAAAGCTTTGTTTCTCAGACAAACAGGGATTAGGGACGCAAACTTTGTTTCAAAAATATGGGCTCCCTTTAAAACCAAAAATAGAAAAAAAGAACATCCCCAATATTAAAAAATCATACATATATATTTATAGTAAATAAATAAATTATATATATATATATATATATATATATATATATATATATATATATATATATATAAACACAAACACATCCCTTAAAATATAGTGGCTTTTTTTTAAGCCCTATTGGTATGCATCGTGTGACTTAATTGCAATAATTATGCTGGGGTAGAAGAGTTGGTATAACAGCAGCAGTTTAGGTGATCTTAAGTTGTATTAAGGTGCCCCAAAACTAACAGTTCCAGTGGGTTGGGGGAATTCTCCTCCTGCTTGCCATGTAAGTCATTTCATGACCTAAATGTGGGTAGAATGTAAATTTCGTTACATTTCACTCTTCCAGTACACTGTCCTGATCTGCTTTGTTGTAGGGTTGAATCATTACAGCCAGGGCTGGACCAGGGCTGATTTAGGTGGCTCTGAGCAACCAATTTGCTATGTAGTCATGGAAAATTAAAGAGAACGCGCCAAACTTGGGGTACTTAGTGGCACGGGGCGGGCTAAGCAATATACGGCCATCACCAATATCACCACAATGTATGCCTTCGATGGGTGTTTCTTGTATGGAATTCGCTGGGTATGCGCTGAATTCTTACTTTGTTTTATGTATTTATTGGTTATTATTATTCTAGCCGCAACCCAGGAATCTGAATATGTATTTTATTTATGCTTTTTAGGTTGTTCGCTCCACATTAATGCTGCTTTACATGGAACAAACCCGGCAGCAAAGCTCACCGGCACAAGGTCAGCGAGTCGAACCTTCCAAGTAACCAAGCGTCCAGGTTACCAAATAACCCCAATCGTTTTTATTCCTCTCTCTTAATTAAAGGTCAAATTTGAGGCAATTGAGCATCTTGAAGCATATATATATAAAAGCGTAACATATATCATGGCATATAGGTCATAGGTAACAAGTAATAAACCCTAATCTATATCTGATAAGCAGACACCTAAAGAAGATTTAAGATGTATTAAGGGTGTGTGGGTTTTGAGTCAGCCCATGCTCATTTCCACCCAGAATTATTTCATTCTCCTGCGCATCCAGACAAAAATGAAACCTCTAGTTTGGGAAATAATACATTATAGAATAGTAAAATGATGTGTTTATTAGTGTATATGCTCATTATGTATGAAACAATAGCAGGCAGCTGCTTTGGGGACAATAGAATCTGATAACAACGTTGGTGAAGTTTGAAAGGAAGTGCAGGACTGTTCAGGAGAAGGGAATTGATAGAAGACATAAGGATCGTAAAAGAATGTCCTTGAAAAGATGTTGTAAAAAATGGCCTCAACATTAGGTGATCACCGGGAGAGTGATTTGGGAACAGAGGTAACATCTCCGTCTACGAAGACACACGCGAGATTCTGAAGAACACAACGGACTATTGTTATCTGCAGAAGATCTACTACTGGTATGGGTAATATTCAATTATTTCCTACATTACACATTTTTTCTTATTGAAATCAATTAGCCGGAACTCAATCTGAGGAAGAAGAACTTGAGGAACGTACACAGGTTTGCAATTCAAGAACATGCCCCGGGCCAACGAATAGCACCGCTGGCATAACAAAAGAGGCAAACAAAAGCCTTAAAGAGACTGAAAGCAGCGGGAAGTCCACAGAAGTACGCGTACATATATCCATAAACATATAGCGGAGGACCGGGACCTGATTTACTGTATGACAGCAAACCAAGGAATACACGCTCAATATATGGAGAATTATCACCAAAAGGAATTCGCCAAATACAGGTGTGTTGCTGAAAAGTCCCACGGCTTTGTAGCTTTGATTTCTTTCACATTTTGGCCATTTTCACAACAGTTTATAAACCTATAAACATTGAAAACTATAGTGAAGAAAAGACCATGAGAAAGGCAACGAGCGACGCAGGCCTATACCCAGCAAAGGCAAATAAACACATGAAGGTGAACTCCTTTCCTGATGAAAGGCAAACAGAAGGTTAATTAGTACTTTTCATAAATTATTTCCAGACATCCTCCATCCAACCTTGTCTGAGATGTATCAGCCGTGCATATTAAGAGACAGTCAGGTGGAAAGACATCATGAAGCGCAGTATCTGTAGGAGCGCGCCAGAGAAGAGACATTCAGCCCGTGACATCCATGCTCGGGGGCCGCCCGGGACATTCGAATGACACGTCTTCAGCACTACACGGCTCATGTAATCTAATAATCCCTAGTTCTTTGTCTGAGTGCCGCTAGACCGTAATCCCACATAATCCCACTAATGACATTTAAAAGCACGGTAACTTCCTCCATCTGAAGATGCACACAGAAGAGCGACGTTTACAAAGTAATTATCTATCGCAGACACAGTAAATCCCTGAACAGGTTCTATTTATCGCAGTAGGGTAGCGTGGTTAAGGTCAAGTCTCTATGGTAACAGGTAAACTCTTAGTCCAAGCAGTTGAGCCGCAACGTATAGAACAACCCGATGTATATCGCAGACGGAAAGGAGCCTGACCGACGGAATTAACGGAATCCAAATAGGCTAAATTCACTGAATCCTAGTGCAAACGTTAAAAAGCGGTCTTAATACCTTAGCGACCAACAGATTGGACAAGTGAGAAGGAACTATCTATCTCGGTTGCTATGGAAACAAGACCGCTCTTAAAACTTCTCACGATCATTTTTTTGTTTTTAATACACCCCTCGTATTACACCAGCCTACAAGACATTACGTGTTATAATCACAGGCATTGTAAAGCGTTCAGGGATTATCTGTAAAGATACTCACCAGTGCCTTTTTCCAATGCAGGAAGCCCATTAAAGCAAATAACGCTAATAATAATAATCGTGATTTTAAGGTTTTACTTGGAATAATACGTACCCATCGAGCATTAGCTTTGAGGAGTTCTCAGCGCCGTCCTGGCCCTCGGAACGGTTCAGGGCTACTTCCTCCGCCGTGGGAACGGAGTTCAGACTGAGCTGAAGGTTGTCGGCCACATCGAGAACGGACTTTACGGCAGACGTCGCACTCACTTTCTTCATCGTAGACAAGTGCTTCTCCGATACAGCTACACTACAGATCCCTCCAACGGCTCGAGACTCGCTTGCAGCGGAACAGGATGCCAACTCCCTCATTAAAAAAAATCAAGTTTCTTTCAATTCGGAGAAGTCATTTCCCTTTAAAAACAAACCTCATCCCGCGCGAAATCTTGGCGTGCGCCGATATCCATCATCCAGCCTGTGGTACCGAAACTACTGTTTAAAAACAAAGTAGGACGCTTTCTCCTGTATTGTGGCCGGCGTGTATTCTAATCACAAAGGGGAACTAAAAAATAAAAAAAGTGTGTGCTCGTGGGTGACTAGCAGAATTACACAAGCCCCTATTTCATGCTCACATGGTATGAGTAACCGGCTACAGGAAAGCTCCGCAGCTCACATGTCCAAAGCACAAGAATGCGCACTTTCCCTCCCCTAAACTAGCTCAACAAGCCATGAAATGCAGTTCCGCAAGTGACTTTTAGTAATCCCGCACCGAGCGCTTTCCTGCGATAGGTGTGCCTGAGGGGAAGACTGCCCGGACTCTTAACTCTTCTCATTCAAACCCAACAAAAACTTTACACGAGTTGCATTCGATGGCACAAAGACACACCTGAAACGTGACCCTGCAGCCACACACGCTAACACCAAAGAAAAGCCATAAAGTTTTATATCTGCCAGAGGGTACATTTTATACGAACATAACGAGATATTCCTGTCTGTTGCTTTAAATCAATCGTCTTTCTTATACTTGGAACTGCCTACAAGGTGAAATACCCCTGGGTTCATTCACGCTGTAATGTCTTCTGGGCTGCATTAAAGTCACTGTTAGTTTCAGAGGTGGGGAAGCAAGGGTTATTATACATGTAGTAGTGGGGCAAATATATATATTTTTAGGTAAAGAACGAACTTTTTCTATACATTTTTTTTTACTTCCATGGAGAGTCGTAATGGTGTGCTGAAATTAAATTTAGCACAACAAAGGTCAAAGAGAGGGAAAGAGACCAACTTGAATCTCAAAAATAGCCAAAAGAGCTGAAATGATATGTGATTAACCCCCTTTAATGACCCCACAATAGCATCCCATCAGACTCATTTAGAAATGGCATATCACCAAAAAGTCTACTTCTGGTGCGGCTAACACTTAATTTGGGCTCTCGATGGATTTATGATGGAGACGTAAGCGTTGCTGGCGGTACGTCTGATAAGAATGCTTTACTTCTGACATCGGCCACAGACACCAACATTTCCCATTTACAGAAGTTGTTAGAGTGACATCTTGTGGCAGAAAGTGTACATTGCAACTAAACATCCAAATACCCATTTCCAATCATTATCTTATTAATATAATATACCGTACTTATATTTATATAGTGCCAACAATTTACACAGTGCTTCTTACAATACATATATCCAAGCCGTTCGGACAAAACTAGGACTGATGGACTTAGACAAAGCACTACATTCAGTAGGGGGGGGCGCTACTCACAAGCTTACACCAGCTTCAAACTCATCTCCCTAACCTCTTCCCAATGGGTTAATTCTACCACTTTCATATCAAGCGAGTGCCCTTGAGTGTTTTTCTCTCTCTCTCTGATATCTCTCCCTTCCCTCTAACCTTTTCTCCACTGCCAGATAATACCTTCCTCTGCCCTCTGCTTCACTGAAACATGTCCTGCTTTCAATGTTAACCCTTTCCACTTACAACACACTTACCTCATCTCTTGACAGCATTTCCCCATTTATCAAACAATATCCCCAACAATTTAGACATCAGCCATTGCGTACTAAAAACACATGCTTACCCACACGACACTGATATCTGATATTTTTATTTGATCACCTTAAAATGTACCTTATTAATGGAAAAAATCTACTCATTATGGTGGGTCCAAATCCCCCAGTGTGCTACATTTTAAACATGACGTGCACATCTTCAAACATGACGTGGATAACGGAATCACTAGAAATTTGGAAGAATATAATTATTATTCAGAACTCAGACTGTGATTAGACCCGATTCTCCCGCAGGCATTTTATCTTCTACATTTAACAATGATCTATTTCGAGTCTGTCACATGTTGACCCGTGCTCCGCATGCCCCGTCTGTTGGCAATACTGCAAATGTCAGCCTTTAGGAAAACATACATGCCAATTCTCCATCTTATACAGAGGATCTATCACCAACACAGCTTGTAGAGATGCAAGACTCAACCCAAAACACCTACAGCTTGTGTTTTTATCCCCAATCATGTTATTAAAATAAAATGGCACATAAAACAGGACACAGAATATCCATGAGATGGGCACTAAAACGGCACCATGGAACGAGTAAATGCCCCACATGTTCTACACGTAACAAGCTTGTAATTCTGGATCATGCAGCTGACACATATAGCTGAAAATTAAAAGTAACTGAACACATTTTGGGATATTTCATTCTGTTGCCACCGGAGAGAGAATCGTAGATAGAGCTGTTCTTTATTTAATTTTGTTTGATACTAAATACCTCTGTGAGTTATTCAGAAATGGCATGAAAAGAAAGTGGTCAAGCCTGTGTTTTTATTTCAAGAATCAGTAACACCACTGGCTCTTCTGCGCATGTGCCGGTATATGGGCACTCCCAATGCTTTCTCCCTAGTGACTCCCAACGTGCCGGATCAAAGAACCAGCCCAGTTACCTATAAAGTGTTTTATGCAGGAACATTAGAGGTCATAAAAGGGTTAAACAATGCATGCATGACAGATGGCTACCATACTTAAACCGAACCTGCCATCCTAATTCAATATTGCATTATGAAAAGAATAGAAAACGTTGGTAATATTTTCCTAGGGAAACAGTCCTACGCTACCGACTGGTCCTGAGGCTCTTACAGCGACACTCTATCATACCCAAAACTCGCTACTAGGGGAGAACACAATGAGAGTACACGTACCCCCCCCCAACGCCTGGCACACAAGTGATCCAATCCTACTGACTTCTGGAAGTCACTGCCATGCAGGGTTTACTCCACTGCTCCCTGAAAACAAAAATGGGCATTACTGCTCCTTTAGAATGATTTAATAAAGAAAAACATTTCAGCGCAGGCAAGATCAGCTGGTAAAGGAGCAAGACGGCAGAGTATTAAGTAATACGGTAACAAATTCCTTTACACACCAGCCTCCTTTCTTATTAGTAGGTGAAATACCGTATTTGCTCGAATATAGGATGAGTTTTTTTTCAGAGCAAATGCTCTCTTCTTATATTCAAGGTTGTCTTCTAAATCAGACCCCAAATAGAGGGTAGCTGCAGAGGTTTTCTGTGCAGAGGGGACAAGTCTGGGGATGCATCGGTAAGCCGGGGGCATATAGGGGAATAAGGCATATCAGGGAGGCAGAGTGGCACATAGGGGGGTATTAGGCATATTTGGGGGCAGAGTGGCGTATAGGGGGTATTAGGCATATTTGGGGGCAGAGTGGCAAGCCTGGGTGCAGGTTGCAAAATAAAAGTCAATAAAAACAAGAAATGTATTTTTCTCAATCATACCGTATTGGCTGGATTATAGGCCGCACCCTTAAAGTTTGGTGCCAGGGCTTCTATGATGGAGCACCGGAAGGTTGTGTCACGCTGGTGCTCCACCACAGAAGCAGCGAAGGTTGTCGACGTGCATCACGCAGACGTCCATCGGCCGCCGGAGAGGAGGATCCAGGTCCCCTGCAGCGCACGGCACGACATGTCCCAGGTGTCGCGCCATACGAACTGCGCATCCCTGCATTAAACCTAGATTATAGGCCGCACTTTAAAGTGGGGGGAAAGTGCGGCCTATATTCGGGCAAATGCAGTGGTTTTTATTAAATATTAAAAAAATGTTTTTAATGTGAATTAATATTTACTAGTAAAACTTTCTTCCTATAGGGTAGTAATAGGGTAGTATCATGGAAACCGTCTCATCTCAATCTAAATTCCACAAACTCCAAACGTAATATCTCCCTATAAAAAACATAACACACATAAACTCATCTAATGCAACCACGCAATGTTTACAACATGTTAACTTACAATTCCCAAAGCGTGACACTAACCAAAGAGCCCAGTTATCCATTTCGGATTAGTTTTAGTTTGTGAAAAAGGCGACAAACACACAATAAATAATAATAATGCTCCCAATGGCTTTGAATACCACTATTTCACCCCATTAGCTATGGTTATTTGGTAACCGTGGTTTTGTTAGATATACACATTACGGGTCACTATTTCTGAAGAGTCCTCACACCTCACTAGCTTGAAAAGTTTTACCTCCATTCACTAAACATTCCTCGTGTTTTTGTGAATTACACTCAGCGCTGCCCGTCGGGTTAACCTCTGTCTACTAGCGGCCAGCTACGTCAATTGGCCATCTATTCTGCCCATTCTTCCTGATGCAAAGACTCGGAGGTTAATCAGTCCCCTTGGTCTTGTTTTAGATCCCGGAGATGCCAGCCCCGCGCATGTTTACATTCCCTCAATGTATTACCCTTCCTTACACTACATGTCAGCCTCCGATTCTCCACGTTTAGATTATAAGCTTGTTGTTGTTGGAAAATTCTGTACCTCCCTCATGTTCTTTATTAAATCCCTATTTAAATGTTTCTATCACATCTCCTCTCCCCCCCAAGCTTTACTTATAAAGATCCCTTAGACTTTCCTGGTGTGAAGGAGAACCCCCGATACGTGCCGCCTGATAACTAACAGAAAGTGGTGGGTGCCGCCATATTGGAATCTTGAGAAGATCTGAGAGAAGTTGCCCAGAGAAAAAGAGAAAACAAAAACGGTAACTCTCTCTACTGAGTTCTATAAACGTACGGAATTCCCATCTTTTGTCAAGCATGTATATAATATAATACCATCTATTCCTTTCACAGACACTGGGCAGCCTGCTTTATGTGTGCAAATTATTATCTCTTCCCTCTCTGATTATTATTCATCGTTTTATATAGCGCCAACAAATTCCATAGCGCTGTACAATGAGTAGACAGGACATAACAAGTACAGAGACAACAGGTGAGCTTACAATCTAGATGGAGTTAGGGTGTATTATACAACAGGCAGAAGGTGAAACTACAGCACCCAAGGGTGGGAATTTTAGGTTTCCAAATATGGAAGTATTTAAAGTGGGGGTGCGGCCTATGATCAGGGTTTAGCGCAAGAATGCGCAATTCGTGTCGCCCGACGCCCAGGACATGCAGTTCCCAGCGCCGGGTGGTATTTTTTTTCTTTTTCACTTACCTGCAGCAGGGTTAGGATCCAGATCCCCCGCAGTGCTGCAGGGGACCTGGATCCTTCTCTCCAGCAGCCAGTGGACGTCTGCGCGATGCGCTTAGACAACCTCCTCTGCTGGCACTTCCGCTAGGGCTTCTATGGTGGACAACCTTAAAAAGGCATACATATTCAGGTTCCCGGGTTGCTGCTAGAATAATAAATGACCAATAAATACACAAAACAAAGCGAGAATTCAGTGCATACCATGCAAAAAAAACCCACAAAATGTAATCTTGCTTTATTTGGCGTCATTCCCAATATACATTGCTGTGATACTATAGAAGACTCCCAATAAGTGCTTTTGTCCCCAGTATGATATGGTTGATGTCCCTGCTTCAATGTAGGTGACTCAATTAAGAGTATCTTTAAATAACGAGAAGTCAAGGCTTCCAGGATGACCCGTATTAGAGCCATTTGGATAATACTTTTGGCAGGCACCAGCATGCTCATGATTGGCTTTTAAAGGGTTAATATTCCAAACGTTCCCAGGTATGCTTATGTCGCTTCCTTAGCAGCCTGGGACTAATCTCACTTATATAAAAGTATATTATATCAGGGCTCGACAAATCCCAGGCACCAGGTGTTTGTTACATCCACAAAAAATTGCCCCCCACATCACTACGCGGGGGCGCTACTGCTGCTGTCTGCCCAGCAGTCTGTGCAGACCAGCACAGCCACTCCGAGCCCATCCCCCCCGAGTCTGAGATCCCTCCCACGGAGTGATCCTGTAGGCTGAAAACGCGGTTGCAGGAAAACCAGCAATTGCGTTTTCAGCTGCCACAGGCAGCTTCAGGGAAGGGGGTTGTGCGTTGATTGGGTCCTCACACAAGTGTAGGGACCTGACCCAACACCCCCCAGCTGCCTGATCGCTCCATGAGAGCGACAGTGCAGCGTTATACCGTACAATCAAACTTTCCATGGTAAAGAGTCACTAAAAAAACAAACTCATTGAGCCAACAGGTCTGCGGACATAATGGTTTGCCAGCTTTATTCAATTTAAAACACGTTGCCCTCGCTAGTTATGAAATGAGACACGGGGGGGGTTTAAATGCAAACGGTTACTCTGGTGCCAAAAGTAAAATGTGGAGCCATTGGATGCAAAAACAGCATAGATACAAGATTAACTTATTATCAAGATAAATAGAAGCCATATTGTGAAATCACATATTAAAAGACTTTTGTTGCATCATAGAAGAATGTGAGCAAGATCACTACAGCATTGGCATTTAGTGAAAAGGGCCCTAATCCTTCATTCTTCCTTCAAAAGTCATAGACAACAAGTATAGAGACCTCTGTGTCTCCATCGGCCTGAACTAATTGGTAAAAGAATGACGGCACATTCTATCTCAGTGTGAGGGAATCACGAGACTTAATAACACTAATAGATTATATCATACCGGGGCAGGATACGCATTCATTGGCAATGGATGGAACTTTTACCAAAGTAGTCACCACAGGGCAACAATCCTGCAAGTCCCCCAGCCGAGGACCACCTCCGAGCAGGCTGAGCCAAGGCTGTGTATTCAGGAACACTGCCTGCGTCAGTAAAAAGCAGGTGGGGAGTAAAATTCTACTATCGCTGATCAAATAACGAGATGTTCAGAAGCTGCGTGGGTGTCGGGATTACCTCCCAACCGCAAACAAATATGAAATAAATTTTAAAAAAAAGGCAGCCAGACGGTATTATAGAAACGGATAGTATTTACAACATTTTAAATTATATATATATATATATATATATACATATATACACACACACACACATTACACACAAGTTTTTTTTCCGGAGCAAATGCTCAGAAAAATACCCCTTGTCTTATAATCGAGGTCATCTTCTAATCAGACCTCAAATACAAGACTAAGGTTCAGATCCCCCACAGCGCTGCAGGGGACCTGGATCCTCCTGTCTGGTAATCTCAGCTGGTGCCGGCACCTAAACCGGGGCTTCTATGACGGAGCATAGAAGCCCCTGCAGAAATAACGCTGGCCTCCACCCGCTGCCCCCACCACACACAGGGAGTCAGAAGCACTGGTAAGTCGGGGAGGGGGGGTGTTATATGGGGGGCATAAGGCTTTTCCGGAGGCAGAGTGCCCCATGATATGCCTTTTAACCTCCTTTATGCCACTCTGTCTGAAGAAATGCCTTTTAACCACCTATAGACCAAATAAAAAAAAATATATATATTTTTCTCAATCATAGCTTTTTATTAAATATGAAAAAATAGATTACATGAATATTTACTAGTAAAACTTTTTTCCTATAGGGTCGTCTTATATTCAGGCTTTTTCTTTTTTCCTAAATTAATATTCAGATTTTGGGGGGTCGTCTTATAATCGAGCAAATACAGTGTAATATATAAATATTACACACACACATACACACACTGTATCCATCCAATCATCTGCACTTTGCTCATTTTAAATATTCATTGAAATAAAACTAAAGTAGAAAAAAAAAAAAAAAAACTGTAGCTTCACTAAAACACAACTTCATCAACCCGCAAATATTATCTTACTGGTATACAGTAATGGTTGCTGTACACATTTCCAGGTCGTTTGCCGTGTACTAAAAGTTTGGGATTTGAGCTCGCAGGGACATCTCTCTAGAACTTTAGCCCCTCTTCTTGAATGTTGCAGGCCGATGATGAGCTTCTACGTCACTTCTGCTGAACATTCACCTTAAAGGTTTCCGTTTAGGTTTATAATCACCATAAAGCCACGCTGCACTTTCGTCCCAAACAGAACCCTCTAGGAGCCTTTTGTAAGTCAGGAATGGAATGAAAATAAAGTATTTTTTTAGTACAAGCTATCTGTAGATGAATAACATTTTACTTTAATACATTTCTTTTTAAAGTTTCTTGGAGGTAGGACAGTATGATGAGTCCGTAGTATAATATGTTCTGGATGTTTTAAATGCACAATTCATTCAATGGGTATTGAAGAAAAACGGACACTTCATCGGGGACCAGAACGTGTGAAGCTTAAGGAACCCTACCTATAAAACTTAACTTATTGATATACCCAAAAATGGGCAGGTTATCTAGATATTCATTGCCTAAGCCGTCTCAAAAGAGAAAAACTGGCAGGACACAAGCATAAGTCCCCAATCCTCTATCAACACCGAGCCATTCCATAAAACATTCCCTAACCAACCGCACCAATCTGCAGAGGTCAAGAAGGACCTTCTCCAAGGACCCTGTCCAGCCTGCTGTCATTGATTACGGATCGCAACGCATCTAAACAAGCAAATATTTACACGGGTTTCTACATCGTTCATGGGAGTCCCCTGACAGTACCGTAGGTATGTAGAAATGCCCGTTACATGAGTTGGGGTCCATAATCAATGACGGCCGTCTTCATCTAACATCTCAAACATGCTGCAGCTCCATTCTTGGAAGTTACAGAATTTGGCCTTTATATTAAAACTTAATTTGGATTCTTGCAAATAAACAACTTTTGAATAAAAAAAAAAAAAGATTTATAACGATAAAAAACAATAAGCACAATATACTCGCCATAATACAGAGAAGAGCTTCTACAAACCATACTAAAAGATCATAACCCAGAGAGTTCATTTCTGCTCAGGCAGTCTGTACATATTTACATAGAACCTCATCGGTCTTCCCCACGGGAGAACTCTGGAAGCTTGTTAAACGTCCTGTATATTTTCACAGGGTACCCAACACCAGCAAGTGACCCTAAACGACTAAACAACACAATAAACCAATAAAAACCCTACCACGCCGCCATTAGCTAATGTCACCAATACAGCTACTTGTGTCTGCGCAGCCTTAAATGGGGAGTCCCATGGAAAAAATCTTTCTTGAGCATAAAATCCAGCGCTGTATACAGTAATGAAGGTCCGCATTGACAAAAACTCAGATGAATCTCTTTTTAAGCGTATTAACGCACTTTATACGCAGACCCGGAGGCTGCCATTGTTGTTAGATATTTTGAGGGACACAGCCACCACACCGAGCCGATTCTTTATGGCAATGCTAATGAAGTCCGTTCCTCCATAGACTGGGTGATTGCGACTGAGTCACTTTATTGATTACTACAAGGTAGTATGATAAGGAGTCCGGGTGTTTGGATAACATAACAAAGCGAGAACACAATGGCTAATATATTAAAAAAAAAAAAAACATAGCACAACATAATATCGAGAGACATAAACGGCAGCAACGCTGCCAACGCAGAGAGCTAACCCGATTCTGAACGTCCAACGCAAATGCAGAACCGCTTACCTTAACGGCATATCACATTTATAGCAGCATCATATTCCATAGCGCTGCACAATATTGTAATTAAGTTTAGAAAGATTCCGAGAAAGATTGTCGCACATGCTGGGTGGGGCTTAATGTGAACGTCCAATCACACGTCTTCAAATAATCCAGAAAAATTAAATATTTCTGCGTACAGACTGGATCCTTACCGTTACCCATAACAGGACTGAGGGGGTTTTATCATTCTGTCATTGTCTCTGGTGACAGCCTGATGCGTCAAAACACTTAAAGCTGCCAATCGGCTGCAGGAAAGCACTCCTCGTGAAAACAATGGGAGCACTTTCCGCGCAGGGGCACATGAGCTCCCTGCGGGTGCGGTGACTAGCCAGCGATGGGCACATGCTTACTAATGGGGCATTCTGCAGGGGGGAGCATGAACATTTAAAGTGGCCATGTAGCTATTACATGCATTAAAATACATATAAAGGTGGTAGCGGCAGTGTGGATAACATGTCAAGCTACAATTACACTATAAAGTTTATTTAAACAGTACTGAGGCGGCACTGGGGTGACAGGCAGCTCCCCCGTTATGAAACACAGAGATCTGAAGTTTGGGACCCCTGGGGCCCCAGCCTGCCTGGCACTGGGCACTCCGAGCAATCGCCCTCCCTCTCCCCCACTCCTCACTTCTTCAGATCGATGCTGAACAGGCCGAATCCCACCGGTGTGGAGTTGCCGGTCGGTGTCGCTTCCTGCGCCAGCTCCGCGGTCTCAGCGCCGCCTCCGCCCTGATCATGGTTGTAGGTGAGACTGGTGCTGGAGGTAGACATTGTAAACTGTGTGTTCTGTAAAACGGGCAGCGGCTGTCGGCGTCACGGTGGCCGGGAGAGGCAGTAAGGGATTACGGTCACGTGACAAATCGCTGACACGGCGCACAGCGAGCAGGAAGAAGGGGGCGGGGTTACTGCCGGCTAGGAATTCCGGGTGTACTATGGTAACGAACTCTTAGCCAATCAGGCGCTACTATTGCCTCAAAGGGAATGTCAACGCTGTGTACTAGTGGAACGCGTTTGAGTGTGACGTCACGAGAAGTTTCTCCCCTTTAGTTGGCTTTGAAAGTTTAGGTCTAACGTCCGGTAGCTGTTTACCGTATGATTACGATACTTAGTAGGTTGGAGGGAACGCCATGTCTCCCCATTTTATGCATAAATGACATTGACTGAGAGGACCTGGTCTGACAGGGCTAGTAGTGCAAAAATACCCTAAAGTGGCAGTTTAATGTCCTGACAGCCTCGCTAAAGAATATAGCACATTAAACTATTCTACATTACCACAGGCATTCTGCTCGCATTACGTAAAGTATCGCTGTGAATACCCGTGTAAAGCCCAGCCCCGCGCCTAATGTGCCCGTGCAAAGCTCAGTTTAGGGTTTGCGTGTGCAGTTATTAAGCCATCACGGGCACTTTAATGCCTGATAACTGCGATCTCTTCACATTTTCATGCTACCCGCCTTACAAACGGATTGGGAGAATTCTGCGGAATCCCGCCATATGCCCATACGCAATCTATTTAGAGCCCTGCGTTTCAAATTGAGTTTAGAGGCAAAGTTCTCCATTCCCAACGCCATGATCCATACCCATGATGGAAAAAGAGCTCTACCTGTCATAAAGAGTATTTAAAAGAAATAAATGTCCACGTCATGTGCTTAGGAACTTTCCCAGAAGAATTTCCTACGAAATATAACACATTCTGCCCAAAACCCCCCTTCATGCAGAATAATTACCCACACGTCAGTAATTTAACTGGAGTGACAATGAGAGGCATTTGAGCCAGCTGATCACATGACTGATCATGTGCCTCCAGGGCGCAGCCATAGTTTAAAGTAATTTCTAAGGAGGTCTTTATCACTTTCTGAAATATGAACAGACTTCCACAGACACGAAAAAAATAGAATAAAAAAAATAATTTTGCACATTAGCCCAGACGCACAGACAGGATTATTGGAAAATAAGTTGCAATTTGTTTACTTGCCCCTACTGAAAAACATGTACTAATTTGAACTGGGCTCTTTCAGCCCTGGCAGTTTAAAGGACACTCCAACCATCATATTAACTTTAATGCTTTCCGTGCCCTCTAGCTGTGTAAGAGCCACCTTCCAACGCAGACCACCATTGATTTTACAGCTCCTTGAACCAGTCAGGGGAGATCTGAAGATCCTCCCAACTCCATCATCCTACTGCCAGCAAAAATCAAGAGTCGTACTCCGGCCCAAAGTAATCAGATGGATCAAGAAGCACAATTGTAGGAGAATAAGTTAAAATTCGATGTACAGAACCAAACTGTCTCAATAAAATGGTAGTTTATAGAATAAAAAAATCAATTCATGTCTTTACCAGAGCCGGCCCAATGAGAAATGTCAGGGCTGGTACTGTATAATGTATAATGTATAATGTGTAAAGTGAAGAGATGCTTTAAACATCATCCTACCAATTTCATTATGCGTTATGCAGGGTCAGCTCACTCATATTACACTTTATTTGTTGTTGTCACAAATAATCCACTAGGTGGCGCATGTGTGTAAAAACAGCCTCGCAAACCATGCTGAAGTCCATATGTATGCCTGGGCTTAATCTGTTGAATAAGCGCGGAAATCATGTTATATTACCTCTAATGAAATAATTATTAGTTTTTAATTATGAACTGTATAGCCTTTTAAATGGCAGAATGATTGGGAGACAACTTTGTCATACATATGGAAAAATGGTCTTACATGTCAAACCTTGGTCACTGCTGTTCTATGAAGCTTTTGGTGATGTATTTATACGTTTAAAGGGTCATGCAAAAATCAAACCCAGGTGAGTAACGGAACAGGTAGGCAATAGGGGTGGAAGGTAAAGAACATTAGCCAGTAGCGGGGCTGTCTAAAAACATGAAGGGCAGCTGCCAGAAAAGTCAACAAACAGAGGTCCAGGTGTAAAATGACTTTCTTTTTCCAGAAGACACTGAATATCGAAGTTTACTTCATTAGTCATTGAGAAAAGTAGACATTACTGCGTTTTTGAGAGCATTACTAAAAAATACATAAACAAAAGTGAAAACACTGGTTTTGCAATAACAGCTGCCAATGATACCTCGCAAGCCACATCCATTCCCCCTCACAGCAGTCCGCAGACTAATGCCAATATGGCTACTTTGTACATTTTACATTTGCCAGCATTTGCTTCCGATTTATTAGTAGTGTTAAGGCTCACCCATGTAACTTTACACAAAACATGTGTGGCCATATAATGGTCATCTTGCAATGTTACCAGCGGGAGCCCAATTAGTGAAAGACATCTCTAATACCTTCCCGTACACATCAATGGCCTGTAAAGTGTCTGAAACCAGGGACCACTAGCACGTGCACCTCATCTCGTACCATTATTTCCACTACACATTTACATCCTTAAGTTATTGTCCTATGATTTTAATGGATGTCCACTATATGGCCAAAAGTATGTGGATGCTTGCCCATCACACCTATATGAACTTGTTGGACATCTCATTTCAAAACCATGGGCATTAATATGGAGTGGCCCCCTCTCCTTTTGCAGCTATAACATCCTCAACACTTTCTCCAGGATTTTGGGGTGCTTCTGTAGGAATTGTTGTCCATTCATCCAGTAGAGCATTTGTGGGGTCAAGATCAGGGCTCTGTGCAGGCCAGTCAAGTTCCTTCACATCAAATGTTTCAAACCATGTCTTTATGGTCTTCACCAAAGTGGTGCCACAGCATCGGAAGCATACAATTGTCTAAAATGTCTTTGAATGCTGCATCATTAACATTACCCATCACTGCACCTAAAACCAGAAAAACAGCTTTACACTATCATACCTCCTCTGCCAGGCGTTACAGTAGATACTATGAACTCCGAGAGGTAGCGTTCTCCTGGCATCTGCCAATCCCAGATTCGTCCATCAGATTTTCACATACTTCTGATATTCCTCCAGAGCCAGTTTGGAACTCTTGAGTGAGCAACGCTACAGGGGACAGGAGAATTTCATCTTCACACTTTAGCATTTGGCAGTCCCACTCTGTGAGTGTGCGTGGTCCACCACTTCATGACTGAGCTGTTGTTCTTCTAGATGTCCCCACTTCACAAATATAGCACTTATAGTGGGCCAGCGCCTATCTAGTAGGGCAGAAATGTCATTTTATGACAGCACCACATTTAAAGTCAATGAGCTCTTCACTACGACCCATTCTCCTGCCAATCTTAGGCAACCGTCTCCATAGACAATGTGCTTGACTTTATACACGCATTAGCAATGGGTGAGGCTGAAGCTCCTAAACTCAATAACTAGGAGGGGTGTCCATATACTTTTAGGCATATAGCGTATATGTAAGTCTCATAAATTGTAACCTTATCATACACTTCTCGTCTCACATGAGTACTCGCCTACCTGTAATCATCTGCTCTTTGTGAAGCTGGTTCTCCCAACCCGTAAGCCTCTTGGGGGTCAGAGCACAGCACTGAAGTCACAACGCAGTGTGCAACACAATTGTGTAAATATTTATTCAACAAATGGCATAGAACGGGCTTACGAAAGCCAAGTATTGTCACAAAAGCAGCACAACGTGTCTTTATCTGTGACAATACTCTGAGTTCACATATGGCGCATCTTGTACCACCCCAAAAATCCACCTAGTGAATGCACAAACACTGGATTTACTCGCACTCACCACACGGTAAAAAAAAAACATAAACTCAGGAACTTCATACAAAACTTAACGTGTGTTTTCCCGCTCTGCTTTCAGCAGCACATAGTGCGAGTTACCCACGGACATAACATAACCACCCGGATACAGGGAAATAACATAACCATCCGGATACAGGGAAATAACATAACCATCCGGATACAGGGAAATACACGGCGGGCTTTACGGGCCGAAGGTGACCACACTGGCTGTTAGACTTGGAGGCTTACACAGAACTGAGGAAGCCTTGGGAATGGGTTGCACTTTTTTTTGTATTTTTGGTTCAGGCCTAATAAAAAGGACTCCTTCTCAGCCAGGACTTCTATGTTTTCAGGCACAAGAAGTCACACGCAGCTCAGTGACCCGCATCATGTAATCTGTCCGCTATCATCAAAAATAACCGACAGATATGTTCTCTGCGAAATGTATTCATCCGCAGCGAGCGGACTTTAACCGGACAATGACTCCGTTTCCAATGTACAACGCTTTTTTAACGCATATATACACACGCATGCCATGGACCACTCATTTTCTGGACGGGTAACGGAGGGCTCCCATTGGTTGTTGTCCAGGCCCGTTACGTCTGCTGCCAGGTTGGTTTGGCGACGTCACTTCCGGAATCGCCATTTTTGCTGCTAGGGTTAACGGCTCGTACGGGTCGGTGCTCGGGGATCTACCCGTGACCCGACACCGCTGTTATCATGTCCGATTTTGATAGTAACCCGTTTGCGGACCCGGATCTAAATAACCCGTTCAAGGTAAGCGACGCGAGTGCGTCCTATACGTGTCATAACTATAGCGGCCAGTGTTTCCATACGGAGGCATTGCTGTGGGTGGCAGTGTATGGATCTCGCCGTATACATGTACTGGGTGGGGTGGGAAACGCTGCATCCCTGGCCGTTGGATTTCATAGGAAGATGTGCGCCTCACGGGTTAATAAGAGCTGTTTACCGGGATGAGCAGTTGTAATGACACTCGGTATATACCGGTACATTCATTCATTGCTTTTATGTTTAATGGATTCTGTGTATAGAAAACGAGAGGCCGGCAATCCTTATCATGTATCTGCATGCAGGCACTTAACGCATTTTACGGTTAAGGTTTTACGTTGGGGCTTATTCACTAAAGGGGGCGATGAGAGGAGCGTTGTGTTCACTGCCTTACCGTCTCTATTTATTATGAAGGGCCATCCGCAGTGAGCTTCTGCTGCAGGACACATATAGCTGACTGTGTGATGTATAGTGAAATCCGTGAGCTGCTCCTCGCGCATTGGATTATGCATTATACTGGGAGACCTGCCAATGACAGCCCTTCATAATGAATAGTGAAGTGAGCGTTAGAACCCCACTCTCCTTTAGTGAATAAACCCCAACAATGTGATGTCCAGAGGTCAAAGCGCAAAAGCTTTACTTAAAAGCACGCGTTCTGTATTTTTAATCCACAAACGCAGAAATTCACATAAAGCTGCCTGTTTAATGTACGCATCTATACGGAGAATACAATTAATGGACGTGACGAGTGGTTTGCGAGACTAAAATGTAACTTATGCAGACATATAAACATAAGTTTAAACGGCTAATATAATGTCCCATAAATCACTTTATACATCCTCCCACAATGTGACTTCTCTCCCGTATGTTTTCTATAGTTCTCAATGGCTGTATCCCACGTGTGTCTGTGTAGGTCCTTACGGCTACCTCATTTTGTCCAAATATATTTATACCCCCGTAGATCTCAGAACCTTTTAAGACAATAATTAGGAGTTTATAGGCAAATCTCCCCCGTCTTCCGGTATAATTAAATGAACCCCACAATATGTCTGCTTGCCTTCCAAAAGTGTCAATAAGGGCTAATTGTTTTGGTTCAGAGTTAAATGAATCGAAGCGGCTGTACATTTACAAACGTTAGCCCGTATTTGTACACGGATGGATTTCTCCCATGGTATCGTCGCTCTCCCCAAAGCTGTTGATCAGATTACCTCCAGACCCAGCTTCATACATTATTAATGATGTCATCTCTAGTGAAGTGAAGCTTCATCGCTCGTGGATGTTACAGCAAAGTCCCTGTATTCACTAAGGTGGGTTATTCTCTCCTACGTCGTTGAGTATAACATATTGTTTGGTTTTAGTTATATCCGTTAAAAATATTTGTTTCGGCTGCAATACTTATTCCCTGTAGGATTTAGTAATTACCTGTATTGGTTGTGAAAGGCAGGAGCCTTCTATTTAGAGGACGGCCTTTTCAGCGGTAGTTCTAGAAAAACCGACATGTAATTGTCCCAGACTGATGCCAGAGCACTTACAGTGGTAAAAATCCCTATATCCACTCCCACTGGAGCACCAGCTCCATCTGTAGTACCCCCATTTACACCTAATCTATGGCTAGGCAAAGGTATGAAATGATCCTTCATGATCGCCCACCACGCTGGCAGGTTTGCAGAGGCTTATACATCTGGAAGGAATCTGATGAATCCTTGGGTAAAGTATAAGGGAAGGTTGGGATTCAAGCAGTACAGGTATGGAGTGAAGGTGTATAAGCTCTGTGAGTGAAGTTGAGTGTACTCTGGCCATCCTGTTATACGAGCGAAAGGATTGTCACCTTGACGCTCCTGCTTGCCCACAATTTCTGGGAACCAGTATCAAGACTGTTATTCCCCCTGATAAACAAAGGGGTACCCCTTGTATGTAGATAATTTCTTCACAAGTATCCCTGTTCGAGCTACTATATTATTTTGACACAGTAGCCTGTGGTACTATAGGTCTGAACCACATAGGTTTCCCACAACATCTGACAAGAGGAGCTCTTAGCTTTGAGGTTTAGGGACAGAAAGAATGCAAGCTCCATCCACAATGAGAGGACTGTGGTGGTCTATAAGAGTAATATGGGTAGGGTTGATTTGTCGGCTCCTACAGCCCTACCTCATTATGAGGAAGACAGAGGCCTGGTACAAGAAGGATGCAATGTATGTGATACAAATTGCAACCTACAATACTTGCCGTTTCAGCTCCAGGTCTTTTCGAGGATCTTGTACCAGGATGCATCTGTTCCACAGGTGGTGATGGGCTAAAGCAGAATTGGGGCTTCATGTTTTATTTTTACCCCCCTCCCCAATGAAAAGGACCCCCAAAGATGCAGAGTATCTATACTACAGAAGAGGGCCTTTCTATAGTCCAGATTTCCCTAGAAAACATTTAATTTTTACTGCTCCATTTTTCTGAGCAAGTCTTGAAATTGGCCCTGTATCTTCGAAAATACAAGGCCTGATGGGGTAAATTGAATGGTCTGGCTTCAAAAATGTCCCAAATTGGACATTGGCTCAGAATGGCCGAATGACAAAATTCTATGTTTAATTGCACATGTCTAAAATGTGGCCTTTGAAACCCAAACAACCTGACAAACCTATGTATGGGTGGCATCACTGTACTCAGGAGATGCTGCTCAACACACATTCTGGTTTTATTTTTTGGTGACTCACTAAATTGATGCCTGAATTGCAATCTGTGTGAAAAAATCAAACACATTTTATATCTGCCATGTTTGGCAAAAATTGGCAAAATACCCCAAGTTGAAAACCCCGGGTTGTTTATGTTTGAAAAATAGCTGCATGTGGGGGGGGCGATTCATGACAGATAGTGTTACAAGGTTACAATGCTATCACTTGCAAGGTGTTTTAAAAAAAATAATTATTATTTCTAAACACTGGACAAATATTGGAATCTACTTAGCAGTTTTTTTCACTACATATTGCATATGAATTTTTTTTCAAATAAGTCAGAAAAAGTGTTTTAAATTTTTGTTTATATGTTATATATAATATGGAATTGCTGGCTTTGGTTCGGTAACAAACATTGCTAAATGAACATGACCTCTGGTTCTTTTCTTTTGCTGAGGGGTAGTTTGATCTGCTCCTCAGTTATTTAGTGAGCGGGGCAGTAGAGGGGAACCGATCTTTGCATTTCAATAAATTTACAGGAAGGACGTAGCAAAAACTTCCGAGGACAGACTAAAGAATGATCATTAAAATGATGTAGATAGGAATCTATATAGACTGGTCAATGCATATAAGGATTGTGATGGAAACACAACAGTTGATTATCTAATATTGTAGCAATCATTCACATACACTATGTGGACAAAAGTATTGGGATACCTGACCATTACACCAAGAGAGACTTTTATGACATCACATTCTAAATACATTAATATATATATTAGCTGAAGGGGACATACCAGGGCATTTTGAACAACTTTGAAGGAGTTTTGAGAAAGGGCCTTTTGTGTTTCAGCATGACTGTGTCCCAGTGCATAAAGCAAGGTCCATAAAGACATGGTTGGATGAGCTTTGTGTGGAAGAACTTGACCGGCCGCACAGAGCCCTGACCTGAACCCCATCGAACTGGAGGCCTTCTCCTCCAACTTCAGTGTCTGACCTTACAAATGCTGGATGAATGGCCATTCCGACACAAACACTCCAACTGTTATAGTTTCAAAGGGGGACCAGCTACATATTAATGTCCATGTATTTAGAATGTCATCTCAGTGTAATGTTCAGGTGTCCTAATACTTTGTCCATATAGTATATGTAAAGTCATATTAGTCTGTATTTTTCACGAAGAAAGTTTATACAGAATTGAATATATACAACAGTAGGTAGTGAGTATTTTTCAGGAAGCATATCACGGATGGCTCTCTACATATATTGTCCTAACGTTTGCAATAAACCTAACACAGCTGTATATGCTGCCATAGTTGGCCTTATGTGGATGCCTCACCACTTGTGGATTACATGGCAGGGCGTCTGTCCGTTTGTGTGGCTCTAATTGACCCATGGAGCGTTATCTCTTACCTATGTCTAACATTAATCATGCGTATAGTTCCCCATATAGGAGACTGTATGGGTATTGCACAACCTGTTTATGTTGCATGAACCGAGGTCACTGCTTCATTGAGAGTCCTGCCACAGACATCTACAACCTTAAAGAAGTCCCATTAAAAATGTTTTTCTCATTGGGCAAAAAATACAATGCTTTATACAGTAATGTAGGTTAGCATTGACAAACACTTGAGTTTATCTTTTTGTTCCAGTAAACGTCTTTTATGTCACTATCGCTAATTTTGAAAGCTAAAAATTTTAAATAGCAATACTTTACTTGTCATTATTGCCTAAACTGAAAAAAAAACTGAAAAAAACTCAGGACAGACAAAATACAGTCCTTTATACAGTAATGTAGGTTGGCATTGACAAACACCTTAGTTTATCTTTTCATTCCAGTAAATTACCTTTATTTGCAAACCCGGAGGCTGCTGTTATTGTGGAGAGATTCTCCCTGATAAACAACGACACTGAGCTGATGCTTTATGGCAATGCTAATGAGGTCTGTTCCCTCATAGACTTTCATTAGTCAGGGTGTCTGGATGGGTGAACTATTGTACTGTTTCCCGCAGGCTGTATGATAAGGAGTCCGAGTGTTTGTCTAGAAGATTAGGCCAAGATTATAGAGAAAACATGCTAATATGCAGCTGAAAGCATTATATTGTGCACTCGAGGAGTTAAAAAAAATCCGAAAAACAACCCAATGTTTTTGAAAGCGTTTTCCCCAATATAAGTAATTTAAGATGGAACTATTGCCATTTGTAAGTAAGGCGGCAAATTTGTACATATTTTTTTAGCGCTAACAATTTACGCAGCATTTCTTATAGTGCATATATTGAAAAGGTCTGACAAAACCCTCAGGCAAAAAGGGCAGAGCTGGACCTGTATAATGCATGAGTCAGTGTGTAAGAACTTACACATTTACACTAAACAGCCCCGGCCAAACTATCCCTGCAGCACAAGTTGACTGGGTGGCTCCAATATACAATAGTTATGGTGAAGTCAAGGAGCTCTAGCTTTCCTTCCTGCTCTCCTTTAATGAATACCCCAGTAGGTGGCGCGGCCCTTTCTGTCGTTTAATTGTCAACTTAGAACCAAAGAAAAAAACCTATGAGTTTTTCTTTATTCTACTGATAAGTAAATCACTTACAATAAGGAAGCTGCTATAATGCCGGATTCCATGGAGCCGTTTTCTGTTGCATCGGAGTTAAACTTATGTGAGGCTGATAGCCACTTTCTTGAGTTGTTAGTAGGACCTGGGATAGTAATGCCAAGATTGAGCGAGGTCTCAGGTTTAGATGTATTGACTGCCGCTGATTTGTTTTCTGTCCCATATACTGCTCATCCCTTTTCACCAAGCTGCTTTGCAAGGAAGCCATTATCCTGTAGCACAAGCCGGTGTCGGATTGTTTAGTGTTATCCGACATTAATCTTACCCGGAGATCCCAGGTAGCAGCATCCATTTGTAAACACCCTGTACACTTAGCTTCTTGAAGACCAGACCTACACACATCACAAGCCATGGAGGACACCATTCTTTCCATGTGGAGACCTGAACATCAGCCGCCTTCTGAACCAGTAGTTAGTATGTGCTGGTATTTTTATGTCATGTCATTTTTCTTAATGCTTTGAGACACACAGAGATTTCCATATGTCATCCGATAATATCTTAGTAGGTTCCCAAATGTATTTTTAATATGTGCAGATGGTTTCATTTATCTTTTATGTTGCGTGATCTGTGTTGATCTGGCTTTTGTTACTACTTGTAAAGAGAGCCTCGGATAGAAGGTCACCGGCTACACAGTTGTGATCCTTGTACTCTGGCTCTGTGTTTTGCGCATGTTTGCCAGCCCAGCTCGGTATCTCTTTTTAAATGCCAGAAGAGTATTTTTTTCTTTGTAGATTATACATGTTATATCTTTTTCCTGTAAAATACCATTACGTTTTAATATTAACCAGTTTCTAATGACCTGTCAGAAATATCTTAAGGGCCAACGTGCCACAGGCTGTTTAGTACCTACCTAATTTTATGATTGGTTTTGGCCTGGTGTTGAGGCATTTGTACCTTCAGTAGACTCATTGGTTAAGTGATTTATCTAAAAATTGTGTGTGTACCCCTAGATGTCTCAGCCTTCTTAGCAGAGGTTATCTTATATATTTATCCCTCTCGATTGCCCCCCCCCCATCATTCTTAAGCATTTATTGATGTCTGTCGCAGAAAAAAAGGAATTTGGAATTTCTACCGAATACTGTTAAGATTTGAAATTTCACTTTTTAATTGTTTTTATAATCAAATACTCTATGGAGCATTTGTTCAGTTAATGTATTATTGATGTAAATATATTGTCTTTAAGTCACATCACAATATTAAATTTGATTGGCTATTTGCAAAGATGAATGATCACAATTAATGAATGAAAGATTGATTGCTATCCAAATAAATTCTATTATTAGTTGCGGCTACATTATTCTTTCTTTAGAATACTTTTTGCAGGGAGTGGAATTTTTTCCCCCTCTTGGTTGTTATGGTGATTATATTTTGTACTTTTTTTGATGCTTTTACATCTGCATAATATTTTTTATATGATAATATAATAATTTGGCATATCTGGTCTTCCGAGTTGCTTTAAGACCATGTACCTTACTCGGTATATGTAAAGTGGCTATTCTTAAGAACACACAGAAGGATCTGTATTAATAACTAACCAGGGAATCTAGAATTTCAGGCATGTGTCACAGGAACGCGCTGATCTGAAATGACTGGCAGGTTCTGCCGTTAACTCGTGCGCACCGTTTACATCAGTGATTTCCCGTTATCCGTTATATTGAATGAATAGTTTAGTCTCCGTTTATTATTATAAGGAATAGTAGGTGCAGCCTCTCCCTGGCGTTTTATCTGGATTATTGAGTTTGTTCTCGGAGTAGCTCGGTGTAATTGGTTTGACATGCTCTCTGTGATAAAGGAGAGTGTGAGTATTGATTAGCAGATATCCAATAAGTAATGAAAAGCTTCTCCCCCACTCTGGGGAACTCTGTTAATGAAACACACAGTCTGTGTGCGGGTTTAATTCCCCTTTGAGCAAGGAATGGTCAAGCTGAACGTTTAGCTACGATCCTTCTTGTGTAGCCCCCCAAGGCATTGCAGAATGAAGTAACTGCAATGCAGATTTTGGATTTAAGCGTATGTGCGCAGTACCTCCACTACTTCTACATTTAAGCAAGCATGGGATAGGCATAAGGCCAAGCTAGATATAGGATAAGGGCCGGTACTAAAGGAAAGTACTCAGAGGTTGGGCAGACTGGATGGGCCTACCGGTTCTTATCTGCCGTCACTTTCTATGTTTCTATGTATGTTTCAAAATATGTTTTCTGTTTTATTTATGCTTACGCTTAGCTATACATTTGGCTTGTCACATTTGCCTTAATCATTAAACTAAATACCATGAAGACTTAAGTGGGACCAACAATTCTAATGACCTTATTGTCCTTCTCAGGATCCATCAGTTACACAGGTGACCAGAAATGTTCCTCCTGGATTAGAAGAGTATAATCCTTTCTCCGACTCTAAAACGGTAAGATCTTATTAATACAGGGGTCGACACATTTGGGGGGGTTTTCCAGCAATGTTTTTATTTTCATATTTAAAAAATTGATTATTAAATGAATACATTAAATTAGTAAATCAAGTTAATAATTGGTAAGTATAAAATAACTTCACACTCTCATACACTGATTATAACACAGTACACACTGACTGGCAAAATGCATGCACACACACACACACACACACACACACACACACACTCACACATCGTCAGTACAGTCTAACACTACTGTACCTACACACTACTCCCCCTCACCTTCTTACTTTCTCTAGCACTATATATATATATATCTATATACACACACACTCACACTAACTCAAGCACTATACATGTACACACACACTGACTCTAACACTGCATTATATATCTGCTGGCCGTTGCCTCTCGGGGTCACACAGGGTCACTTAAAGTGGGAGCGTGTGTGCAGAGCTCCTGTGGCACCCGCCTCAGCACCCCCCCGTAGCCACGCAGGGTGGGGAAAATGTTGATGGGTCTGTGAAGCCCTTTATTAATGCATGGTAGGATATTTGTTGTTCTGTAATCTGTTATATAATAAATAACACACTAATCAGTAAAAAAAAGGTTATGATGAACAAACACCACAAAGACCATGTATAATTACATTTAAAAAAAACGTTCAGTGACTCTACTCTCTTCAATGCACTGTTTGCAGTGAATACTCCCCTGTTTCATGTTTAATGCTTAAATAACAGTATTTTAATCTTTACAGTGAGCCTGGCATTAGAAATGGCAGCATGGTACCCAATACGTCTGGACGTTTCACCCATACATTGTGCTATGATTATGTCTGTGTACCTAATGTAATCTTTTTGCAGAATTCAATACATACCCAGTGCGTTCCAGATTGCCATTTTGTGCACCCAGCTTGCCCATCTGCCAGAGAAACCTCGGATAGATAACTTATATGCATGTATCTGTATACAAGGGGGTGCCTACAGATTTACCCTAAAGCCATGTTTAATGAATGATATAGGGGGTTGTTTTCTTTAAGTCACTTGAGGGTTTAATACCTTTTGACATTTCTGCTTTTATTCCCAGCCTCCTCCACCCCAAGTGAAAATGCCGACTTCTGCACCCAGCACACAGCCAGCTATAATGAAACCAACCGAGGAATCTCCAGCATACAATCAAATTGCAAAGGTAAATTTGGCCTCTCCCCAATGTGTAAACATTATTACTATTATTATTATTATTATTGTTTTATATAGAGCCATCTTATTTCATAGTATTTGTACAATGGGTAGATGGGACATGACAAGTAGTGTGTGTGTGTGTATATGTGTGTGTGTGTATATATATATAATATATACACACACAAACGTATACATGTAAATTATGGTATGGTTTTTGTTTCTGTAGGAACATGCTTTGGCCCAGGCAGAACTCCTCAAACGGCAGGAAGAACTCGAGAGAAAAGCAGCCGAACTCGATCGCAGGGAACGGGAGATTCAAAGCCTCAATCAATCAGGAGGTCGATTTTTTGTTTAGTCTGAAATTCTGCTTAGTTTTGGAAGGCATTCGTGAATTCTTTTGGGGTTTTGTTTTTCTCTCGTTGTTTGTAGGCATGTCCAGAGTAAAGTACATAATACTTAAGGATGAGAAACAAAATAATTTCTAAAAGTGATATCGATGAGATAAATAGTTATAATGATTAAAGCAATAGTTACACACGCAGCAAGTTTAATATTTTGTTCACATGTGATGTGATTTTTACTCCAGCCTATGAATATTCCTACTGCTGTTCCATACCACCCAGACCTCGATGTCCCTCTTTCCTCCCCGATGTCCCTCTTTCCTCCCCGATGTTTCCTCTGAGCATGCATAATCCTATAATATTGTTTCATTTCAATTGTTCCGGTGACACTTTTTTCTTCTAATGTCTTTTAAAATTATGCACATTTTGTCCATTTAACATGCTTATTTTTGAACTTTGTTTTTTAAATCATTTTTAGGAAGGAAGAATAACTGGCCGCCTGTACCTGAAAACTTCCCGGTGGGGCCTTGTTTTTATCAGGACTTTTCCGTAGATATCCCTGTGGAATTTCAGAAGACTGTAAAGATTATGTACTACCTATGGATGTGTGAGTACAACCAGGGGTTTGTGTGCAGTGTTTGTGGGTACACAGGTATTGATCTTAATGTTAAATGCTTCCTAATAAATGCTCTGAAACCTCGCTGCATGACTGCGCATCCAGGGGGATTTTTCTCAATTTAAGGCATCTGGAAATAATGAAATTTCAAGGGACGGGATCAGAAAACAGGATTTCTTATTCCTCTGCTTTAGTGGAAGCTGATCAGTGGGTTTCTTTTCTCCCCTTGATAGAAGTTATTAATAGTCTTTGAGGAAGGTGAGTAGAAGGACAGTAAATAGGTCTCGGCTTTCTTAAGGTAAATAATACTGTTCAGGGATATATTCAAATTTATGCGTACAGGATACAGGTTTAATAAATTAAGTTATTGCTGTTAAAGACTATGTAGGTGATGGTTTGATGGTTCCCCTTGAATATGACACATGGTACTAAGTACTTTTTTTTTTTTTTTTTCCTCCCTAGTCCATACTGTCACGCTCTTTGTAAATGTCTTTGGTTGCTTGGCGTGGTTCTGTGTCGATACCAGCCGAGGAGTTGATTTTGGATTAGCCATCCTGTGGTTCTTGCTTTTCACCCCATGCTCGTTCGTTTGTTGGTACAGACCACTGTATGGAGCATTCAGGTAACTGTGTTATATGAAATATATCATATCTGTATTCTTGCAACAAGTTAGAGAAATACACGATCACGGTCCCCAGTGAACTGAATATCTAGAGGCTTTTTATAGGGGGTAATTCGAGGATATCCTCTGCAAGAATAGCCAAAACCTTTTTAAATAGGATGCCTAGATAGCCCTTTTAATAGGTGATGCTGTATCTGTTTGTCTAAGTCTGTCAAGTCTAGCCTATTCATAGCCCTTGAATATATGTATGAAGCGCTGCATAAATTGTTGGCGCTATATAAATAAAAGATGTTTAGGGAATCTCCCTAAATGTATTTGCCCCCTTGCCCCACCCACACAATAAATGCCATGCACATGATGTACTCGCTGCTGAACGCTGCGTGGGGGGTATGTTTGGACCCCAGTGGAAGTATTTTGAAGTCTTCCCATTGATTTTAGTGGGAGCGCTGTCCCGGTTAAGCCGCCAATCCTTGTCAAGAAAATTTGGACATTTCCTTCCAGAAGAGGTCACTGCTGACATCAGCTGGAAGGTCAGCAGAGGACAGGATACCCCCTGCAGGGTCTGTCTAGTCCCTTCTGGCCCCTACTGGCCTATCACGTGCATTGCAGTTCATGGAGACTTGCTTGGTGATTAGTAGAGGGGGAATGCAAGGACAAGAGTGAGAAATGTTTCTACCTCTACCCACAAGTGGAAAAAATAAATAACAAAATAATAAAAAAAAATAGTGAGCTGTCATCGTGACATCACTGGCATAGAAACATTCAATAGGTCCCTAGTTGTATCTCTATCCATACTCCAGCAATAAAATTAATAAAATGAAAAAGTATGACCCCCCCCCCATTCACTACACTCAAACCCATTAATCAATAACTATAAAAATTATAATCCTATAGGGGACTGGATGAGTGTGGCCCTCTAGAAGATAAAAAAATATGTATGTGGGGTATATCTGTAATCAGGGGAAGTTGCCAAACAGAAATGTGGTCATTGTTCAACAGGGGCAGCTATGAAAAATGCAAAAAAAATTTAAAAAAATTCTTAGGTTTCTTACATACTAGCAATTATTTTTTGCAAGTTTCTATGATTTGTCATGAAAGTCCTATTGTTCTGACAAAAGTAAGCGTAATTTGTGTGGGTACATCAAACACGTATCATAATAGCGTGATCATTCTTTGTGATGTTCTAGCATTTCTTTCCCTCTGTTTATTTCCAGGAGCGACAGTTCTTTCAGGTTCTTTGTTTTCTTCTTTGTATACATCTGCCAGTTCGGTGTGCATGTGCTGCAGGCCGCAGGATTCCAAGGATGGGGAAACTGGTGAGATTAACGACACGCAACAGTCCCGTATACCATGTGTGTGATATGTAGTATGTGTGCCCGCTGACCTGAACGGGCAGCTTCAGGGCACAGAGGTACATCCGTACACACGGCAATAGAGATCCGTTCCTTTCCAATACACGCTAATTCAGGGTTTGACAAATCCCTGGCGCCTAGGTCAGGGGTGTCCAACTTGCGGCCTGCCGGACTTCAATGTGCGACCTGTGTGACCAGGGCCGGACTAGCCCTGCTCATGGTGCAGCGTGATGTGTGCAAGCCGGACGCCTAATAAAATTAAAGTGGCCAGCGTGCACACACAGCGGTCTTACCACCTTGCCTCGCGGCTGCACCACATGAACCAGGTGGGCTGGTAGACCAACGTTCACGTGGTGCGGCCGCGAGGTGAGAAGGTAAGACCGCCGTGTGTGCACACTTTAATTTTATTAGGCGGCCTGCTTGCACACTGTGCTGCTGATTCGTCCCGCCCCTTTCAAGACGTGATGCTCAAGGGGGCGGGGCTCACAGCAGAGTTTCTCGTGTCAGGGAGAGGTCACGTTGGAGGGGAGCGGGAAAAAAAGAAAAGCTAAAAAAAAAATAGGTGTTCGAGGAAAGTAGACCTATATTTAAGGGGGGGGTGTTTCCCTTGGTAAAATGTTATTTTTGTCGTTGAAAATAAAACTTTGTTAATGTAAAAAAATCCTGGCTCCTAGATTCAAAACAAATTTGTCTAGCCCTGCGCTAATTGTGTTTAGTATCGTAGCGTGTAATGTATTACATCATATTATTATAGTATCTCATCATCGTACTGTGCATCCTCTTTGTGCAGAGCTCCAGCTCACGTTGTCCTGTCCCAGCGCTCCGCCGTATAGAAGTGATGTTTGGGTCCCTCTGTTGTTCTTTAATCTTCTGTTATACCAGCTCTGTAATAATCTAGTACCTTTTGCATATTTTTAGTGGGTGGATTTCTGCACTAACCGGGCTCAACAAAAATATTCCTGTTGGAATAATGATGATCATAATTGCCGCCCTCTTCACAGCCTCTGCGGTGATTTCCATAGTGATGTTTAAAAAGGTGAGTGTTTGTTGGGGGGGTCTAACAGGGCTGTTTGGTCGGATTTATTAATGTGAGAGATCAGGAGAAGACTTGGATGTATTTTTTGCATTCAGTCTTTTGTGCTTCTCTCCGTCTGCTTGGCACGGCACAAACTAATTCTGTGGACTGAAGTACTTAAGGAAGGCAAAACAATATCGAGATGCATTTCAAAGAATCGTTGCTCTTAACCGATAATTGACGACTTTAGTTGATCAATATGTCCAGTAACTTATGATTTGATAGTAAATGGGAACATCAGGAATTAATAACCGAAAGCCTTATAATACATTCAGTGTTATTTGCAGTTAAACCAACCGTACCCAACTCAGGTTGTAAGCAAAACATTACAATTGTTCTCTTCAGGCGTATTTAGAAGGTTCGGCCGTTTCTGCACGGTGTCTGGATCCAAAGCTGTGTGATTATTTGCAGTTATTATTATTTGTTCCCTTGCTTGCATAACTCGGCTGTCCCTGTAGGCCAATCATATTTTTGAACTTGGTTCACTGTCCAGATGTGGCCCTCCTGGGTTGTGATTTGCTCTGCATCCATTAGGTTCTGTTCTATTGCCTTCCACGTGTCCCACCGCATTAGGAATATCGGGGTATCACCAGATTTGTGGGTTGCCCTTGTGTGATGTGTTTATTTTGCTCCGCAGGTCCATGGGCTTTACCGGACAACAGGTGCCAGCTTTGAAAAGGCCCAGCAGGAGTTTGCAACGGGGGTGATGTCCAACAAGACCGTGCAGACTGCAGCAGCTAATGCGGCCACCACAGCAGCCAGCAGCGCTGCCCAAAATGCTTTCAAGGGTAACCAGATGTAAAGGAAGCATCTGCAGCAACCATGACCACTGTCGGCTGTCACAGTCATTCTATTTATCAGATTAATTTTTACTAAAATCCTCTAAAGACAAATTGCACTTTGCCTTGTGTATTTGCTCTGCTCAGCCCATTAGCACCGCCATTGTCTGGTACGCATCATGTGCTATAGAAAGCTCTATGGGCACATTAGGGTTATTTGGTTGCGCATGGGCTCAGTCAGCAATGCTGTTACACTCTTACACACCTAAGACACTCCATCCTTTTCTTTTTATCGTGGATTGCCCTATGGAGAAAAATATTTAATTAATGGGGGGGGGGTAAATGTATCTATGAATGTGGAGTACGTGGGCCTGATCTTTCTTTTTGTAGATTCTAAATCCAGATAGTATTCACTTTTTCAAAGTGCACATTGTTTTATTTTAATATTTTTGGGGTCAATACTATTAAGTATAGTCTGATAGTTCTTAGTATGTTGTGTATCTATTGGCTTGCCTGTAGTGCAGCCGGTTCAGGTTCCACGCACCAAGTCTAGTAATCTTTTAGCGTTTTGTTTAGTGTTTGCATTTAAAGGACTAGATTTTAACCCTGGCAATATATGAGTGACTTGTGTGTTGTAGCGGGGCTCTTCACCATGATTATTTATTTTCTTCTTCCTTTTGCTCTCCCCCTGCGTGTAGCTAGAGTCTTTTTCCTGGAATAATGTGGGTTCTCCGCATTCTGTTGTAGAATGTGTGCAGTGTACATGTCAGCTGGCAGAATAGTAAGGGAAACGGTGTCTTTGTACTGTACGTGCTAAATCTTCCATATTGAGCGCTTGCTACTTTTTTGTCTGTGTTGTATTGATATCTCTCAAAACTAAAGCAAGTTACTATTTTGTTATTTAATGTCATGCACCATACTTTTTTGGTATTGAGTTCAAATTTACCCAATGCACTTTTCCATTTTTTAGGTCAGACATATTTGTGTATTTATCTTCTAATGTATTTTGCAAGATTAAGCAGCCAGTAGAATGCAATTATCAGCCATCGCGCTCCCGTGACGTTCAGAGAGCTCGATTTCTTTTTATTAACGACGACACAGCAAAACATTTCGTTTTTTTTACCGATGTAAATGTTTCATTTAGTTAAGTTCACTTTTTTTTCCTTGGCGTGTGTAAACATCACTTTCTATCGCTGCGGACGTTATTTTTACAGCTTCTGTATTCATCCTGGGAAGCGGCCAGTTGGGGATAACAGATGTTGGATGAAATCGGAATCTTTCATAATCCCCAAGCGGTTATTACTTGTAAAACACAATTATGTTAAATATTTCCTAAGCGTCACAATACTGAACACCAGTATTAGGTTTATTGTGATTGTCTATGTTCACATCAACATACGTTCATGCATAGATTCTCATTAAAATGTCCTGGATATTGCTCTGTATACCCTTAGGAACAATACCTTAATACCCTCGATTTAGTTCATCTGCCTTTACAGAGCCTTTGCTGATAATTGTATTTAACACTATATGTCCCAAACTGAGCATAAGACAATAATGTATAGTATCATAGCGGCAACCCATAGTCCTCAGCTACTCATGGCCCCATGGAACTATATTCCATTTTATGCAATTCCTGATCAAAATTAAAAAATATACATTTCGCTGGCATGCCATCATGTGTCATCAAGTCAAACCAGGTATTGCCCCTGAGTGCTGCTGTCCCTCATTATGGTCATCGTGATGACATCAAACTTTATAACACTATATTTAGCCGTGTTTACAGTGTTTTTCATGAAGGAGCTTTTTGTTACACCAAGTTGCAGAATCTCTTTAATTTTAAATGATCTATTATTCTCTTTTTTTATTGACACAGGCACAGGTAAGAATGGTTAAGTAATATTATTTGTGTGTAGCCTCCGTAATGTATGAAGTGGAAGGAATCGATTTGACCTCTGTGTTCAGTTACACTAACATCAGATGTTTTCACAAATCCTTAATGGAAGGTGTAGAATAAGAATATACATTTATATGCTATTTTTTATTATTTATCCGGGCAATTTGAAAATACTGGGTAGAAAACATTACTAAAATGATGGGAAAAAGGTAATAAGTTCTCATGTTAGGGAAGGCTATCTTACAGTAATGGAAGCCTAGTGCTGTGTACTAATCAGATACTAAGACACAGCTTCTTATCTCTTGGTCTCAGTAGCCTATCCTATATTGATACCTATTCTGCACTCTACCTAAAAAAAAATCTAAGCCTGCCCGATGATAGATATATATATTACACACAGTATCTCACAATGGTTGACCATGGCGAGTCCTGTTCTGAGTGGAACCTGTGCTGTGAAACCGCTGTATGGTCTTGACCACCGTGCTGCAGCTCAGTTTCAGGGTCTTGGCAATCTTCTTATAGCCTTGGCCGTCTTTAGAGAAACAATTCTTTTTTTTTTTTTCCCCCCAGATCCTCAGAGAGTTCTTTTGCCATGAGGTGTGCACTTCCATGTGACCAGTATGAGAGAAGTATGAGAGCGATTAACACCAAATTTAACACACCTGCTCCCCATTCACACCTGAGACCTTGTAACACCAACGAGTCGCATGACACCAGGGAGGGGAAATGGCTAATTTGGCCCAATCTGTTGCCAAAGTTTAGACATTAATGGCTGTTACATAGGCTGTACACTCACTACTTTACATTGTAGCAGAGTGTCATTTCTTCAGTGTTGTCACATGAAAAGATATAATAAAATATTTACAAAACTGTGAGGGGTGTACTGACTTTTGTGAGATACTGCCTGTATATAATAAATATGCACAACGCACGCAGTCCAGACACTAACTATGCAATTGCTTTTACCTTTTATTTAGTCACTTTGCAGCATCAGGATGTTATTGCCAGCATTAGATCTCTAAACCACCGAATATCATATCAGTGTTACTGTGAACGTTTGGATTGACTTGGAAGCGTGCACTGGATTGATGCACTCCAGGCTATTAATGATCCCAGGGGTCCTAACTAGCAATTGTTACTTTAACCAGTCACTTAACTAAGCAGCATTTAAAGGTCAGTTATTGAAGGTTTATCTGTAAAGGTGATGAGCCTCTTCTAGCCCTGTACTTTAATTTTACATTCTAGCCATCGTGTCTATTCACAGTCTCCTCTGCTGCTGTTCAGCTGTAACTGAGAGTCATGATAATTATAGTTTATCACCTGTTTAGGAAGCAGCTTGATGTCTGAATTTTGATAGATCTTGGGACTTGTCATTGCGTACGTTTTTTGCGGGATCTATCTTTAAACATGCCGTTGGAGTAATATCTTATCTCATGGGATGTCACCTGGGAAATGAAGACAATCCTGTTGTCAAGGTTTTTGTGGATTTAGCCCTTAAAAATCCAGATACCTAGAAAAGGCAGCTTAACATCGCTTCAGTCTAACGTGAGTATAGAGCGCAATGATGTGCATGAAGAGATAATATTAAGTGGCCGAATAGCAACCTTGAACGAATGGTCTTATGTCCCAGTGAACTGGATTTACCCGCACACCCTGGATAATATAAAAGTGTTACATGAAAATACATTTTAAGCACTACATGCTTTACTTCTCATCTTGCATCCCTGTAGCTCAGTGAGATCGACATTAAACACTGGAATGAACGCACTCTCCAATTTTTCTGTATCTCGAAGCTTGGACTTTATTTATCTGAAGGATGTTTGTATATTTTGTAAATGACCAATAATGCTCTGCCATCACAGTAAAAACAAGTCATTGTCCTGTACAAATGTACTCTTTCCCACTCTGTGCTGCATGTCTGAGTAGTTCAGATGTTTTGTATATTTATTGTATTAACACAGAGTGTCATAGAATAAAATTAATAGTTGCGGATACGCGTGATTTGATTTTTCATTCTCTGAACCCACTACGCACCCCCTCTGGGAACACAGGGATGCCGGATCTGGGATATCCCCTCTCCATTCGGGCTCCAGGAAGGTAAGGTAGGAAGTGGGTGGAGTTAATCCCACCGCCAATCAGATGTCCGTCTTTAGGGCGAGCTCCCACGCATGAATGAATGAATGAATAACTTGTTATTTTAAAAATGGGAAAACCCCCCAAACTATAGTAACAGTTAAGTGTAAACTGCAGTTTTAAAATATGTACAATATGTATATAAATGTATAGTTTGTCTTTTAAACCTTATTTTTGTATATTCTAAAAAAAAAAAAAAATACAGACTTTTGGCTGTTCTGAACCGCCTCTCCTAAAATACTTTCACAGCCAAAAACACAGCAAGGAATTGGCAGGATTAAATGATTTATGGGAGTTGTAATATATTAACAGTTGGAGACCCATATCTCTCTGTTTTTATTATTGTGATCCAGTGCCAATGTATACAGGAATACACACCGTATTACACATGCTGACAGGTGCAGTATATTGCACAGAGAAAACACCCATGTGGATTCCTAGTGTCAGGAAGATAAATGGTGCTGGGTATATTACACACAAGTATTTTTTTATCAAATTATGGAACTATCAAACGGTGTTTTATAGTGTCTGCAGTCTGTTGTTTTTTTTAACAAAAGCTTTAAGCATCTGCTCAATCCTAAGGTTTGGTCAGAACCCGTAAACATGCACCGCACAAAAATATACAAAAATAGAAGAGAATACATAACATAGCACCAAAAACTGATGAGCAGATACCAGACATGTGTGATACATTTCACAGCTCTTTTTCCGAGATGGGATTCTGAATAGAGCTGCTCGTTAGATTCTCAGTACCTAGTGGAGTTTAGTGGTGTATTACCTGATCATTAGTAGTAGTGCTACCTTCTCTTCCCATAGTCATCTTTCCAAATCCTACCTGTAGGGAATAGCAGGAAAAACTAAAAAAAAAATCTATTTAATGGTGTTACTTCAATGATATTAACCCCCTTTACAGCACATTACTGTTAAAAAAAAAAAAAAAAAAAAAAAAAAAAAAGTTAATATTGGAAAAGTGTTGTTTTTTTTTTGTTTGTATTGTGAGGACACCGCGATTGATAACTACATCTCATTGATCTTACTAAGGAGCGCTAGAAAACCTGTTGTTTGATCTCCCCGTCCAATACGAAACTCTGAATGAGCACCCTTTTAAATTCATCATCACACCATCCTTTACAGGGGGCTCTGCTTATTCACAGAATTGGAGACCTCTAGTGGACATGCCTGGTATAGCCCTGTTACTGTCAAACTTCATGCACTGCAGCTCTGGGGGTGTCTTGTTAGACCCCTTGAAAAGCTCATGGTAGCCAGTGCCTTGCTGGGTGTGAGATTTTCCTGCAAGGCAGGGAAAGGGCTAAATTATAAGGTGCCGCTTAACTATCATATATATTAATCTTCCACAATGCAGCACCAACTCTGACCTGCTTGCAGCAGTGGGGTTTGATAATCCATAGTAATGCAAAAAATCAGAATGTTGCAGAATCTTGTAATACCTTTTTTTTATTGGACTAACAGTATTTACAATAATAGACGAGCTTTCAAGAGTCCTCCCTTTATCAAGTCAAAAGCATTTCATAAACTTGTCTGTGGAGGAGAAAACGGTCCTCCATAGCTTTCCTTTAAAAGGTTCCCCTTTTAAATCTCAGGAATCTTTGATATTGTTGGTAACAACACTTCCAAGTCTGCTATGAATAGCTGCTTACAAGTGCCGGGCGCCCAACTACACTGAGTAAGCAGGTGAATGCTCTCCTGCTTTACAGTGGCAGTGATGTCACTATTCACTGTGAGGTCACATTGAGGACTCTCCTGCTTTACTGCTTTATGGATGTAAATACTCTAGTGGATTTCTTTTAATTTATTGATGGGGCACTTTTGTATTTATCATATAAAATGACCAGGGTGTTAATGTTTTTTTAATTTACATTAGACTTGGGCACTGGCGGAAAGTTCGTGTTTGTTTGCGTTAAAATTATCTTCTTCATATTTGGGTACATTTGGCCAACATTTTAGTTTTTTGCAAATCCAATTGATCTGTCCAGGTTGCCATGGAAACCAGAAATAATCACGTAGAGGTTGAAGTTAAAGGACAACTGTAGTGGGGGAAATACATGTTTCTTTAAATCCTTGAAACTGAGCTGCTGTAAAACTCATCAACTCAGCTATTCACATGTAACAAAGTAACTGAACACATCACCATAAAGCAGCAGCAGCCGGGGAATGTGTATGTTTGTATAACGTGTTTAACAGAGAAATATTCCTGCACATATTTATAATATTACATTAATGAATCAAGTCCTTTAGGTGCAACATGGGTGCAAGTGCAATTAATTGAGGTGCAATGTTGTCGCAATATAAATAAAAGATAATTATAATAAATATTAATGGGGGTTTTTTCATTATGGGTGCTGTGGAAATTTATGTTGGTCCGTAAAACCCTGGTGGGTTTTCTCCTACTGCAGTTTAGTTTGTTTTTTGCAAAATGTGCATAATTGGAGGTTCAATTCTAACACAACAAGACTTCGATATTCTGTAATCATACCGTTTGGGTCCCCGCTGAGCGTAATCTGAAGACCAGATATTTATGGCACACAACATTTTTCAATTTTTTTGTTAAATCACTATAATTTTTAATATACCGTATTGGCCCAATTATAGGCCGCACTTTTTTCCTATAATGAGTGTTTAGCGCAGGGATTCGCAATTCATATCACCCAAAGCCCATGACATGAAGTTTGGACGCCGGGCTGGTGTGTTTTTTTTTTTGTTTTTTGTTTTTTTTAGCCCTGTGACTCGGATCCTACTCTCTGACGGCCACCGTCTGCCTCCACTAGACACCAGGGAAAGCCTGGGGATGCATTGGTAAGTCAAGGGGAGCAGAGTGGCATATCTATGGGGTAGATTTGCATATCTGGGGGCAGAGTGGCATATCTATAAGGACGGTGCATTATGAATTAAGGGGGACCTTAAAATGGCTATTGGTTATCCATATTTCTGTTTGTATATAATATTTGCTGACTAACTGCATAATACATACCAAAAATGTTAAACTACATGGATTCCTGTTCATTAAGTAAACTACTGTTTTACTATTCCACTAATGTGTCTTTCTTTAAAAAAAAAAAAAAAAATTCTTTAAAATAGCACCAAACTTTAAGGGGGCGGCCTATACAGGATCTGCCCCGGGTGCCAAATCCTCTAGGTACGCCCCTGCCCCCATATGCAACTGATCCAGCTTTAACAAGCAGATTTCTAGCATATCTTAACACCAGAGCCTGGTTCAAATAATCTTTGCGCTTTTGGGGACAAGTTTTATGAGTATTTGTTCTAGAGATCGCATAATGCCTTAACTACTGTGGCATCTGATCTGCCCATAAAACAGAGCCATATCTGTTTCAAAACAAGCCACACATCACATTAAAGGCCTGACAGGCAGCGCTGTTTATACTTCAGTTATGAGTGACATGACAAATGCAATAACACGGGATACAGATTCGTTTCCTGAAGGATTAAATGTACACATTTGACCTCCACATTTCCACATTCCAGACTGAAAACCTCAATTCTTTTCAGCTCCATATTAAAACCAGACTATATTCTTGCCCCAAATTCGTTACTTTGTTGCTTTTTTGAACAAAGGCTCAATATTCGAAGCTAAAGAGAAAGTATTAATGGCCTCTGAGTTTTTAGTAATCAGTACTGTGAAACTAATATATATATATATACCGTATATATATTATATACAGCCATATTGTACACAGCAGTAAGGAGACGTGTTTAGCCCATGGCTAGCTACTATGTTTTGCGGGCCAAAATGATATTCAATTAAGATTTGATTATGCTTAATAAATTTATCTTTATGCCCACTAATGTCAACAATAACAAAACAATTTTTTCCTTTAGATGTACAATGCTCAAGGTGCTGCGCTACCTATTCTGCCAAAAACATTTGTAACAAAATGCATTTGGAACCCAATTATATTGTTAAAATGCTAAAAAATGATTGTTGCTGCTGCTGCTAGGAGCACTTGTCATGTGACACAAAAGCAGTTAACTTAGTAATAGGTTGTTGCCAAAGAAAAGGTAAAGGCTTATTTTTTGGGCTGATTAAACAGAATGATTAAAATGGTGTTAAAGCTGTGTTTTATAATATAATATTATATATATACATACCACACATACATACACACACGGTATCCTATCGTCTTATGACAGCTCCTTTAATGTTTTCAAATAAACCCACAACAGACTCATTTCCATTAAGAACAAAAAAAATTTAATTTGTATTTTACTTCTTCACAAATCCATCGGAGCTCACAGTATCAAAGCAGTATATTGTGTGGTGTATTTCGTAAAAGAACACAAATGTTTATAACCAAGGGTTTCAAAGCATATTTATGTTATTGCACATATTCTTTCCTCACGTACAGCTTTGGGTGTCAATTATTTAAATGGTGGTTTGAGAAAAAGGAGGCCTTATGGCACGTTGGGTATTCACTGGGTGGAGATGAATAGACCATGTTTTCTTGTCTATTCTGTGGAGAACAAGGGTAGAAGGCTAAAAACACAAGAGACTTTTTCAATATATATATATAGAAAATTTTACACCCTCCCTCATAATCGTGGTACAATCATATACAGACGGACCCCGACTTACGTAGATCCTGACTTTCCAGGGAGAAAAAATCTACGTTATTTATGGAGCAAACTCCGGCTTACGCAGAGATATTCTAGTGCAAAGTGCTTCTTGTGAAAAGCGGTGTTGCAGACTTCATGAGCCGGTCTTTTATTAGTAGCAATAATAATAATGTGCCTTATCTCCAGCGTACGTAGGCACAGAGATTGGCCCGTCCTTCTATTGCAGATAGCCCACCTTGGCTTGCATGTGTTTTACCAAATCTTGACTCAATCCCAGCTTGGCTTGTAATGCGAATCTGCCATCTCATTAGGTAGCAAACCAGTTAAGTCTTTTATAAGAATATCATGAGCAACAAGTGTTTCCAAAACCAGTAACTCTACAGAGGGAATTTAATGACCTCACTTAAAGACGGTAAAGCTTTTGGCAAAGAAAAAGGGGAAATTCACAGCATAAATGCAATGATTGCTTCAAGCTTTAAACATACTTGATCTGCACAGATCTAAACGTTGTCTAAAATAAAATAAAAAATCACAAGATTTGTGTAAAAAAAACAACTTTATTTTGACCAAAACAGTAATCTAGAATTTAAATTGAAACATGTAGGACCAATATGGCTCACAAGAACAGGCCCTACAGCTGACCAGGAATGCTTTATTGAATGACATCATTGTTTGAATTGGGTTAGTTATTTAAGTGAATGATGTCATATAATTAACTTTATATCGTTGGCATCTGTTCTCCAGCTTTCAACCTACCCAAGATTTATTATACCACTACTATGTATACGTATTATTAATATGGTCTGATCCATAGGCATATGGAATTTAAGCTTATTAAAAGAAATACGATTTAAAAAAAAAACATCTGTAGTAAAATGATTAAGAGGAGAATACAGTTCTCAGCGGTAGGCATTGGCAAGACGAAACGTATGAGTTGGAAATGAACTGGCTGTTTGGAGGTAAATCTACCCCTGCACTCTGTACTTCCAGAGGCTGACTGGCAACAACCCAAACAGTAGATTGTGTTGGATCTATAGCAATGTTCTAGCATATTGTGTTACCCTGGGAGGACCTGGATGTCCATATAGGGCCTCAGAGTTCTTCTTCAATACTTAATATGCTGATGAAGATTGTGCCAACTTGTTTGGTACTTGGAATGAAGTACCTTAATTGTTCCTCCAGACAGGTGAACACTATTCATCAACCTGTAGATGTCCATTCCATCTTGGTAATAAATAACACTTATGGCAACTTTCCACTTCGTGGAAACAGTTTGTAGTACCGGTATGGCAGAGTTTTACTTAATCAGTACAGATTAAATACACAAGTGCGAACATACGATCACAGTATTTACAGGACGCAGAGACAAACTTGCAGATGTGAGAAGAGGCCATGGTGTTCAATGGCACAGATCAACAGTAGCACTAGAAATGATACACCACCAACACATTCCACCATAGACTTCCGGCTACAGGAGTCCAGCTATAACCACAGAAATATAGGCTTCCTGTTCCCAGAATATATCATATGCTTAACCAATTCAGCACCAGATTTGCTTTACAGCATCTGACAATAACAGTAAATTAACGCTAACAAATTGATCGCCTGTTTTTGAGGACCAGAACTCTACTCATACAAGCTGCAGAACCAGAGTCCATCACAAGGTTCAAACGACTCACATCACTCTGTATACACCTTATTTTCATTATCACACCAATCATTCTATGTTCATGAAATATGATTTCTCTCTTAAGATGACCTGATCTGTCGTCCTGATGATTTGACAGACTTGGGGTGTAGCCCACCTTAACTCCCCCTAGTGACTCAGAGTAATGGAAGTTGCGCACACAAAAGGAGGTCTGACTTAAGGATGTGAACAGGAACATATACAAGAGGAACACTACATTCAAAGCCTTCACTTCTACCCAATGCACATGACACAGTAGGTTTATTACCAGGCCACATTTCATTGAAACATCAGTGTTTAATCGGAAATAGGATCTAATCACTAGCATCTTCAGTAACTTAAATTAGTACATTCACTCAAGCCTTCTATAAAAGTTAGCCTTTTTTACTTCATATTCATATTATTAAATAGATTTTATCTTGGGGTCAGCCGATTCAGTAAAAAGTAGAAATCTGGGGTGATTTAATTTTGGAGAAAATTACTACGGTAATTTGTGGGCCTGATGGGTGAGCTATACTTCATCAAAGTAGAATATTTGCCACCTGACAGCGTTCAATAAAGTGTTTGTGATACAAGCAAAGGGATTTAAAGGACCATTATTATCAGATTCAAACAGTGATTATTACGTGGATTGTAGTGTGGCAACAAATATCTTTTTGCTGCACAAACCATAAAGTAGGAAAGGCCGACCCTGACATGTTGTCCATTCTCCCTGCATAGGACAATGTTAAAGTAGCGACATAAAAGTAGTGGGACGTACTGCTTAATTATTTAACATATCAGTGAAAAGGCATTCTTTGCTAGCAGCTAGATTCAGAATGATCTTTAAAACCATCAGTGTGGAGCCAAGAATAAAAAAGCCAGGCACGTTAGCTAGACAATTCTTAGGGGAAAACCCCCCAAAAATAACATGGTTGTCATCCCTCTGCAACTCGGCATTTAGCGAATAAATCCCATGGTTTAATTCAGTTACATACAATATACACAGTTTTTTTGAGCAGCCGGATAACCAAACCATTATTACCCAAATAACAGTTAAAAACAAATATTCCGTTTTGCTAGGTGTTTTCATCACAGATTGTGTTTAGAGGTGAAATGTATGGCACTGCTGTAAAAGACCTCCGCCGAGACATTCTGCATCGGTATCACAATCCGCTCCAGACAGACAGAACTCTAAGAAGAGTTTAGGGGACAATTCAGTATTTCTAAAAGCCGAAGCAGCGTTTAAATGCAGCATTTCTTTCTCAATCATAGGGTCCCTTTAATTCACCCACAAAGTAAAGTTAATGTTATTTTCCTCAGAATTATCTGTATTTAACCAAAATCCGACACCTATCCTTAGCCCCAGATTACACTGTATGTTTGTACCAAAAACTATTTTTTTGTAGTGGTTTATTCTATTTTTAAATTTCTATAAAAAAATAATTATACCACATTAAAACCGCCTCAGAGAACCCCATATTTCCAGTTTACAGACATTCCATAAGAATTAGTGGTTCATGGTATTTCCCAAGAAACTATCTGTGCTTAGACCTTTTAGAATTGAAAATTCAAACAAACAATGTCTTTTGCAAGCAGTGGCATGAAATCAAACGAAGGTATAGGAAATGTCTGAAAGTAAAAGTTGGCTTTTTTAAGGAACAAAATTGTCTTAAAGTGACTTTTGTTAGCTGTAGGATCAGAAATCTGGTAATATACAAAATGTTTGTTTCCACTCTGTTTACACGTCCAGAGCGTTTCAAACAAGTCTTTGTGTCCCACCGACACATCCAAGGTGCTTCTATCTTCTTTGACTTTTTTCCACAAGCGAAATTGAAGACAGAAGACATGGTGGGAATACACACTGGAGGTCCATTCACGCGAGGTGTGGGTCATGTAAACAAAGTTGATCCCTTTATTATAATCTTTAAAATTATACCAAGCAGTCTGAAATTTCATGTCGGTTAAAGTAGACAGATAAGACTTTTCCCTTCTTCGATTTCTTCTTGCACTTTATCGCTGGATGTGGCAATTTCTGCCTGCGCCGAGAAGACCGCACAGATGAAGGTGAGAACAGTACCTCCTATGGCGGTGTAGAAGCCCCATCCCAGAGAACACTCGCCAAGCTTGTAAGCAGATGCATAGATTCCGCAGTATGCAACAACCTTCTGGGAACCCCATCCAGCAGGGTACAGAATTAAGCCAAGTATAAGAAAAAGACCTAAGAAGAAGAAGAAGAAAAATAAATAAATACATACACACGTAGACAAGTTACCACATAGTTCTATCTTTTTAAAATATTATCCCTGATTTCTGATATTATTCAGGTCTCCTTTATAAGAAAATTCTTATGTATGTGATCCATTTACAAATGCTAACATTATACTGCTACAATTGTATTCATATGAGATGTGAAGTTAAACGTGATATATATAAAACATACAAACGAACTTTCTGTGTGTATCCAGATTTGTTTTAATTTTTAACCCAACTTTGGCTACTTTTATCCCTTTTCTGGTTTTGTCCCAGTATAGCTGACCTCCCCACCACCTTTTATTATTATTATTATTATACTTTATTTATAAAGCGCCAACAGATTCCACAGCGCTGTACGAGATGAACATTTTACAGATAACGACAACTACAATACAGCAATTGGCATACAGATACAAGAGGAATGTATCTGTATATAACCCCCCCCCCCATAAACTCAACAATCCCCAAATGGGTTACTACTGTCACTGCATATGTTTATAAGCACATTTATTTAACCACTTAACAATACAATATGCAAACTAATATTTTTCCACATCAAATATCTCTAATAAATACCTACCATTGCTGAAAAATTGGAAACATTAACCATTTCACTCATACCCTGGCCTCTCTGCACAATTGTGTTTCCCATTTTGCTGCTGCACAGGCACCACCTCATAATTGGGGGAATGAAAGCAAGAAAAGCAAAGGAGGAGCTGATCGGGAGGACACAGTTGAAGCCGGAGTTCCCTATAGTGACCAGTTCAAGAATGTTGGGCAGGGACGACATTACCATGTGGATGGTCCTGGATGCCAACAATGTCCAGCACAACATCATCATCATCTACTTGGCAGAGGGAGCCAATAATCCCCACACGGCTGTTATCCCTCTAGCAGGGCTGCCACAGAAAAAAGGGATAGAATGACCATATTCTATATTCGGTAAAGAGAAGAGCCAAAGACACCTGCTGGGACAGGCCCAATTCCCCCTATTAGACCCCCACTCAAAAAGCCAGAGAACTACAAGGGGCTTATGAACCCGCTGAGGGGATGAGGGTCAGGCTGCACTTTAGTAAAGTAAACCCACATTTCACATTCACTTCAGTATGACTTAATATGGAACATTTTTAGCTTTCACCCAGTAAATAACAAATACACTTTATTACGCGCAGTAACGGCTGGCTTGTAAATGCATTGCTCCACCATTACCTCAGACACAGCTACACAATCATTTACTTTTATTAAATCACCAAAGCTACATAAATCGATTAAATTACATGAGCCATTTTTTTGAGTCACTCAAGTATTTATAGAGAGTCATTCAAACCGTTTTAAGGCTCTTTAAATGTACTCCATTTAGTAATAGGATTGCTTTGTACAGCGTTAGTACAGTGTGTCCCCCCGGCTTGTGCCACGTCGGCAGCCCTCGATTCAGAGATAACACTTTACCAAACAAAGTGACCGGCAATTAAAATGTCACACTGGTCCAGTCAAAATGCAGCTGATGAAATGGGATATGGTAAAAGATGACTGCAAACTGTGCAGGGGGTGAGAAAGTTGTGGTCAGACAGCGGGACAAGACACTGCTAGTGTTATAACAAACCCCCAAAGAATGCGTCTTGCAAACGCCTGTCACTCCTTACTGGTCTCCGCTCGTGGGCAACTGGACCAGCTGTTTCAAAAGGAAGGAAACAAAACATCACAGCCTACCCCAAAAACCACATCAACAAATTCAACCCCAGAGGAAAACGCAAAAGTGCAACAGAATAATCAGCTGTGTTATTGTGGATATTTGCATCGCCACAGCTCTCCCACATTTACTTGCTGGCAAGAATATTAAGGCACCATAATAACTATCATATGCTTTATTGCGGTGCAGGACTTCGACCAGTAAGTGCACTTCAGTATCTCACCACTAGATGGCTCTAACACCAATAAATCCGGTGACACTAGAACCCTTCTGAGTGTCCCACATGTCATTATGTCTCACTCACACACCCAACGTTCTTCTAGCTACTCTGACCTTTTCCAAAAGAGAAAGTAAAGAAAACATGATATGGTGGGAATGTGCAAGTCCATTCAGGCAAGGTGTGGGTCATGTAAACAGTGGATCGCTTTATGAACTCTTTAAAATTAGACAAAGCAGTCTGAAACTTGATTAACAGACATAGCCCATCACTCATTAGCATTTAGAAAGAATTCACAAAGTACCAGTCGTCTGTAGCAGTAGGTGGGTAACATAAATGGAATGACTATGGAATGACTATAAAACACATTTTATGGCGATATTCCATAGTGTCTTATTTCTATTGAGTAAAGTCCATTAATGACAGAACTATTCATGTACACTACGGCGAATGAGATGAGAAACCCAGACACTCTGTTCATACCTAGACTTTTATTAGGCAGACTTCACTAGCACTGCCATAAAGAATCAGTAAGGTGTCTGAGCAGGGAAAGTCACCCAAAATATCCCGACAACAACAAAACAAACTGTATTTTATGCTCGAGGAGCAAATATTGCTTTCTTATAGAACTTTCCCTTTAGTTAAACACCTCCGGGGTGCTTTAATCAGAGGCTGGTACCAAAAGTAAGGATCGTAGGCCAGCAAAGTATGAAACAGCAAACCCAAACCGTTGTGGTGGAGGCAATTTGAAGCTCGAGCCAACAGACTGCCAGCCACTAAGAGCACACAAAATTTTACAAACCCCAGTAATGGGACTTAAACATTAACGTAAAGATTAACGTAAACATTAAGACTCTGAAGCATTGGATTGTTCAATATATTTAGGGCAATCTAGTCTAGGACTCCATTTAGAAGATATTCTGCCCCTGAGGTGTTAATATCAGCATTGGCTAAAGATCTACAAAAGGACAGTTAGTCACAGAGCACAAGCCATTCTCTCTCTATAGGGCCAGATGTTATTATTGCAACTTTCAATCAGAATGACCTCAGACATGACCTTTGGAAAAATCTTAACAAATAGGAAGCTCCAGTTACTTCCTTATGTGTCATTTATGGGCTCTCCAACCGTTGGGAAACAAAACAAAAACTTATTAGCTTCTTAACGCTTCGCATTTCGATATGATGACCATATATTTGGAATAGAATCAAGGAGAATTTGGTGCAATACAGATGTCCCGAGCATCACACAGCTGATATTACACACTCTATAGCTTATTAAGCTGATCTCTTATACACTCATAGCTTCCATCTTTATATCGTGAACTTTTTACAGGGATCACAAAAGCAAATTTTGCTTTATAGTTGGTGGCTGAATTAAGCACCTTCATGCTGCCAATGCATTTTCCAGAGTGGCTTTCTTAAAGAATGAATCCATGGGCAATGTCCTTCTGCCTAAACTCATTGGACAGATAGAATGGAGATCTCCCTCGTAACCTTGGCATAGTGGTTTTTTTTATAAAGGTTTTTTGTTTTAATATTGAATAATGTAATGTAAAGGCATGGCAGTTCTTTTAACATAGCCAAATTTGCCAATACCAGACAGCTGCCGCCTCACACTGTGGTCTGACATTTCGTGCCCCCGATAAGAATACTTTGCTACTGAAACGACCCGGAGCACTTGCCATGCATGGGGGTCTGAACAACTGACAGAGATGTGTTCAAAAAACCAAGGAGTGGAGAAGGGGCAAACACATTTGGGGGATTCTACAGAATCTCCTCGTGCATTTGGACAAGGTATGCCATTAGTAATTAAAAGGGACCACACAGCCATCATATGATGGTTGGCGCAATGCATGCGCAGTATGCATTGAAATGAACTTGGGACTGATGGATTGCAAGCTTGGCGGGACAGTGTGATACAAAGTGGCAAAATCGGGACTGTCCTCAGCAAAAAGTGAGACAGTTGGGAACATACCGGGGAGACTATGGGTGAAGAGTCACTTCTCCGGGTCACTAAAGTGAAGGGAGCGGTGCGGCACATCTCACTTCCTGCCCGCTGCCCACTTAAAAAAATAGGGTGTTTCTGCCCACCGACATCAGCGGGACCTCCTATCTGCATCCCGCAAGGGTACCCAGATAGTTTCCAGGTATGGTTGGGAGGCATGGAGATGCAACTATACTCCTCTGTATGTACTAAAACTGGAGATATATAGTTATGTGAATGGGGTATCTGGAACAGCAAACAGATAACGGTTTCTGTGCACAGAACTGAATTGATGCCCAATAATCCCTTCACATAAACACTAGTAATGTAATCATGCAGGGAGAGGGGCTGGTGAGCTGGCAGCTTGTTAGATAAGGGTCTTCTTCTTAAGCATGCGCAGAGAGAACAGATCCACAAAACACAGCATTATCACTACAGACTCCAAACACAATCTTCTTTGGAGAACGGTATAAAATCACACTCCACAAATAAAGACATCCTGCTCGCATTGTAAAAATGTTTCAGCTGCGGTAACACAAAACATTAGGCTCGTGAAATCAGCCTGCTTTCATGTGGTTTCTCCCGGCAGCAAGCTTTTCAAATCTTGCACCATGTGGGGTAAGAGATTTAAAGGGAAATTCAATCTGAAGAAATAATTGGAGCTTTTTAAGATCCTTGAATGTTCTCTTCACCGCCGGATTTTTACAGGATACAGTAATTCAAAAATACAATTCTAAAAATGCAATTATGTCACTAGACAATAAATGAATCACATTGACTTTCAATGTTTTCTGTCTGTGACTGCAGTATACAGTAAATTATGAGTTAGTTGTAATTCAGTTTTGGGTCATCACTTGAGGCCTTAAGACATCATGAGAGGAGAACATATAGGTCTGATGGATGCTGAAGAGGGCATATCATCCACTAGCTGGAAAGACACTGAGGGCCTTCAACTGCAACCCTTGCCAAATTGTTCCTAAATGTATTCTGTCAATCCTGCTAATCTATCCTGTGAATAATCAACCCCGCGGAGAAGAAAAGTAAGTATGGTTTTCCAAATATTAAGTATAACGTAATGCTCCTCCATATTCAGCTAATTTTAACTGAAGATCCCCTTGATCATGTCTAATGTATATACCGTATTTAAAGAAAAGTAAATACAAAAGCTTTCGATGAAATATAAAAACCGGAGTTTAGAGCTGCAAGCATTTTTTTAAATGAAAGATTCTTCTTTCCCGTAGTGACACAGAATGGGAAGAATGTAACTACGCTAGTGATTCATGTGAATATTTGGAGAAAGAGTAAAGGTACACGCCGAGGCTTGCCACTGACGGGATCACCAGTTCTGTAATAGCCAGAGGTCAGAAACCTGACAGAGAGCTCAGCACACGTAGAACCGATCTGTCACTGCAAACAGATCCGCCGTGCTCCTCTGATTCATTCCATGTTCATAAAACAAAACAATACCCACAATAAGCACAAAGCGCCTCCTAGAAACGGCTTTATTATACCAGGAAATTATTACAGAAGCTAGAGGAGGGTTCATCCTCATACATTACCTTTAAACAAAAAGTATATATATATTAAATCACATAGGTTTACTATAAGTTAATACTTCAAACTACACCCAGTGTCAAACCCCAAGATTCACTCTGTAGAGCGCGGTGAGACTTGGGTGCTGATGGCTGTTAAGTTCACCAAAATGAGTAAAAATAAAAAATAGACTCCATAGGGACTGAATCTGGGACCACATTCTCTGTAGTTGGCTAAGATGGATGTTGGCTATACTTCACGTCCATCCAAGAAAACAGGAAACAAAACTGATATCAAAACAAGAACGCTTGTAACTTTAGCAGAGAGCATTTTGTGATTAATTACTTAACCTACCACCAAAATGTATTGAAATTACACGTTTAGAATTAAGTATATCTGCATTTTGTTTTACTAAAGTATATTTGTTTCTAGGGGTCAGATTCACCCCTAGTCTCCACCATGCCAGTCTTTGTGGTGGGGTGGTGGAGTAGTAGGGGCTACCTGATGTACAGGGCTACGGAATTTGATGGCGCTATTTAAAACAATAAATAATAATAATGAAGACCCCGTGTAATATGTCAAACTGGGGTATTTTAGGGGTCCCATGTCTTATGCTGCTATTGGGTTGCACTAGATCTTAATCCACTAGATTTCCAAGAAAAGCTAATTTGGGTTCCTTCCTGCTCCATGGTTCAATTTTAAGATAATCTACAGATTCTGTGGCAGGGATTACACCCATTTAAAACGTGAAATTGCCCTTGATTGTCCCCTTTGTGTCTTGAGGCAGCAGATGTAAAGGCCTTTGTGGCCCTCTTGCTATCTGTGATTGTTTTGATAGAGAAAGGATGGGATAAGGAAAAGTAAACACTTGACTGACAAACGCTAATTAAGAAGCTCCAGAAAACATACCTTTTCAGCAGCGAATGAATTGAAGAATGAAAACACAGGCGCAGGCTTTTTGCCCCGCGTGACACCAATCCGGTTAGAAAGTGGGGACAGAATTCAAAATTTGAAACATTTCTTCCCCAAGAAGCTAACTGGCATTTTATGTCAAGGACTCTACGGCTTCCATGGAGCACATAAATCCCACAAAGGTTCTGTGATCCACCATCACAATACCCTTAAAACCGTGGTTTCAATGAGCTCCAGTCACCTGACATCGACTCCAAATTATGTCCCATACATTAAATGGGAACCTCTGAGCTAAATGTCAGCCATCACCATCTCACAGCCAACAGGATGACGATTTGATAATGGTGAGAAAGCTCGGAGGGCACAGTATCTGTATGCACAGAAACTACCGGGAATGTCGCTTTCCAGTATCTATTACTGGAATCCACAGCTGATAAACTGCAACTCTTATCACCCTCTGCAAGTTTAAGGAGCACCGCTAGGTAAAACATTCACAGTTGCTGTTATTTGTCAACTTCAACAGATCCATAAATTGCTATTGCCCTGAGTTACAGAGCAATAAAAAGCTAGCGTGTTTAGCTAATGCTCTAGTGTTATCTTGGTCTGCTAGAGAAGCACTCAGACATTATCTTGGGAGTATCATCATTCTAAACATACAGTAATAACCACAATACCAGTGTACACGGAGAAAGGGTTAAAGACAAATGATGGTACATAACCCATGCATCCCATCATATTCCTTGGATGTCAGAATCTCTCAGGATGAGCAGATAGTAGGCTGTAGAGTAATCTATAACATCCTAAACCACTCAAGCGCCATGACAACAATACATTTCAACGCGTGGATTAACGCACACTTAAAGGAAAGAGAAAGCAAAGACACGAAACGGGAATATTCATCAAACCCCTTACAAACGAAGATCTACAGCAAACGTTCAGCCTAGCTTTAGATGTTATTGTAAAGAATGTTCTTTTTCTGTCTCATTACCAACCAACCAAAAACATGTCCACACTTCTTCATCACCAGAAACCACTTATGTGTTTCTTGATGAGGTTAGCAGAATGAAAAAATTGGTTTAGAGGCCCAATAGCTGCCTGTTAAGTGTCTTCCAGCAGTCAGATAATGTCAGATCCTGCTCATTTGAGGGGCTAATCTCATTAGACCTTGACATGTGGTGAGAACGAACTAGGGAGCCCTTCACTGATATGGAATTACCATCGGCATGTGTTTGAAGCCTCAGAACCCTGGAATAGAACAGGGCTGTTATCTTTCAAACACGTCTTTCAGCAGCAAACCCACACCAAAACTAATTTCCTTTTCCTCCTCCATAACCAGTCCTGTGGCACCTGTCTCCAGATCAGACGACATGTGCTGTCCTTGCTGCTAGCCATCCGACATTAGGAACAAGCAACAGGAAAGTGACAGACCATCCAGCTGGGAACCACAAAATGGTATTTTTTAAAAGTTAAGATATGTGATATATATAATTAGATTTTTTTTCCAGAAAAATCTGCATGGAGATTTTGTTACAGTATATAGGCGCTCCTAAAGGCATAGCATGAAAATCCTTTTGCCTTTGCAGTTCATCATAAATATAACTGATCTCCCAACCTTTACCCAGTTTTACCAGTCTCCAATTTTTTTCACCTATTGTGAGTCCTAAGTCTTTGGTTCTACAACTGCCAAGTCTATGCACAATTGTTTAACCTTCACAATTGTTTAAAGAGCCAATGCACATTATTTTAACACCTTTCTTTTGAACTTCATTAATTTAAAGGCCGGAGAACCTAGACTAGAACAATAAAACGTCAATTGCTTTTTTCTTCTTGCACTATATGGTAGTCCACGCTTTTGATGGCAAAACAGGTTGAGTACTGTCTATGTTGACAGGGAATGAGCTTAAATTGGAATCAACCATAAACAACAGCGTTCCTGCCAAGGTCCACCACAAGCTATAGTTTTAATGACATACAAGTGCAAATATAGGTTTGGTGGTTGCTTCAGAGACACTTCGGGCACATGTGGACCACCTAGCAGCCTAATATGTGGTTTATATCTGTATGCCGGCGGCTAAATTACATAAAAATGTTAAGTAAGAAAAGTATATCATATCATATTAGGGTATAGGCCAACGCTGATTCCTTGTTAATACACGAGGAGCAATAGATCCACGAGAAGACCGTTCCCCAGCTGTGGGGATATGTGCTGCCAAACAAGGCAGCTGTGAGATGATCGGAATAAATCTTGAAGTGGACTGACAGTACAGATGAGATTAGCAGCTGCAAATATTGACATGTTCTCCTCCGATAGCAACTGTTACTATGTGATAAAAGGGTGACCTTTACAATAGAGTTTTACAAGAGTAATGTACAAAACCAAGTCGCAGAGTCGCTGCAGACAATGATAATCGGCACAGAGGTCTTGGGGGAGGAGAAAACACACCTTGTTTAAACACTGTAAACAGGTGAAAAAATTGTTTCAATCAGACTGGTCATCCGAAGAAAACACAATTGGCTGTATGTTGTCAAACCCTGCCATGAAGCAGTTGAAATTCAAGATAAACGTGGGGACGCTCATTATGAATTAGGCATTTTAGGCTCTGATCAAACCACCTCCTACCATGTTAACAAAGACAAGGGGTCAGGAGGGAGAGGTCGGCTGGGATCCATCATGTTCTAAGCAGAAAGCAGGACATGCAATGACAAGTAAAATGCTTACACAGCATATTGGTGATTGCATTTGTCCTACCTTGGTGACATTCGTTAAGGAAATTACATTTTAAAGATTTTTTCATTTGATCATCAGAACAAAGGCCATATTTCCCTTTTGACGAAGTGGTCACCTTCTGGGCTGTCTAGCAAGCATGTGATCATCTCAACATTGTTGCATTATATAGAGATGCCGGGTATATGTGCCCGACATCCCCTGAGCCATGTCCCTGTGTATTGCTGTGTAGGTGAGAGCTGCTAGCTCGTCTTTCACCAATAAACGTGCAGCCATGGTGCATAAATGGAGCTTTCACTCTACCAACCAGTTGTTTCATATGAAAGATGCACATTAAAGGAGAAAACGTCATCTTCACAGCAGATACCTACAGCTGGAGCTTCCGGTTTGTGAATCTGTTTTGGGGATAGTTGTATTAAAAATAAATTATTCCAGGGAAGCTCAGATCTGCGACCAAAGTTATCAAAACTAGCATAATCAAATTCTGGCCCCTACGTTATGGTCGTTCTCATAATCCCACCCTTATAGGTTAAAGATATAAATGGGGAGGAAGAATTATGCAGATAACTAGGACAGGAAGTTAAGATGGTTTTCTGATGCTATAAGCATACACTGGGTTTCCTTTATGCCCGTATTCCATATATAACTCTGTAAACATTTTATACATTATTCAACATACACAAGTGTAGAATGTAGCATTTGGGGAAGAGGTGGTTTCTTTCGCTGGCAGACCCATCCGGCTTCACTAGATGGACCCGCGGGAACTTTACCAAAAACACTGTCCAACCTTACTGAGAAGCAGTGTTTATTACCGTGTGTAGATATGCAGCAATGCTACACGGCATTCACTTACAGGCATTAGGGCACCAGATAATGGAAATGTTAAAACTAAGCCAAATTGTTGAATAAATAAGTAATGATGACACGGTGCCAGGCAGCCTATTACCCTTATATCCCTCAACAGATCATCAAAACAAATACTGGCAAGAGAGCGCAAGAACACCCTATTTATTTTAACCCCATTCAATGCCAGAGTAGTTATTAACAATTGAGGATTCCTAAACGCATATTAAGACCCCCAGAATTGGTCATTTGGTGGGGAATATCTAAAAATTAAGTTAACTTTAAAAATTAAAAGCATTATTTGCATGTTTTCAAGTGCCTTTTTTTCTAGCACAATTATGTACCTACCTGCAATTCCCTGTAGCAACCCACAGACATTGAATATGCTTTTCTTCATGACGCTCTGTACGCACATGCTGAACACAGACACAAATGCCACAATACAGAGGATGGAGATGCCCACGGCTAGGAAGATTGCCGTCGCCTGCCAGAAGCCACTAGCGATCTCATTGAAATGTTCTGCATAGGGGCCACACAGAGTATCTCTCCGAGGGTCCTGCATCTGAGACATTTTAATACAGCGTCCATAAATGCCCAGCGTCGGGCGATTTTCTTGGTGCCCACCTGTCCTGTTGTCCACTTCAGCGTTTTTGGCTTTGCCAATTAACCAATCCTCGCTCATAAAGGCAATGAGCTCCCCGAAGGCAACTACAATGCTCAGAATGGTCCATAGCATGGAGCGACAGGTCACAATAACGTGACACATGGTGAAGCCCACTGGATGCAGTCTGATGAGTTCAACCAGTTGTGTGGAGTTCGCAAAACTGCTCGTTTTCAGCCTTTGTGAATGAAACTATTTTAAAAGGCGATCTAAATATATTGTTAAAGAAGTAATAATGAATCTTGAGGTTTTGTAATCCAGACAGGGATCTGTATTCGGTAAAAATGCTTTCTCCCTGCAGGTCGTTGGCTGCAGTTTCTTCAGCTGTAGAAGGGATTCTGAAACATGATGCTTACTGACTTGTAAGGGAGTTCCCAAGCACGGCCCACAAGGGTGACATCATAAGCCTACACGAGAAAGAAAAGGAAAAGTAGGGTTAGCCGTGTTGTCACGTATTGTCACAATGTATCCAACAATACAAGTGAAGCTTTCCAGACGGCAGGACAAACAAATGAGAAATATCCCTGATCTCACATTATGGCTGCAGCCTGAAAAGCCCAGGTTACACAGCAGCTTTTACAAGTTACGATTTTCAAAGGCGATAGAATTCAGCTCGTCTGAGTCGTCTTGGAATTAAATGAATGACAAAGTTTTTCCTTTGGTTTGTAACACCTCGGTGTGACTATCCACAGCCAGGAACATTTTAGGCAAAGACGTTTTCGTTACTCACAAACAGTCCAAAATTCACCGGGAAATTCATAATATCTAACATTTTAAACACATTTGGTATTTAGTAAGATATTTCTGATATTATAATTACCAAGATTAATGTTAAAATGTCTAGAAACTAGACGCACCAAAAAAATGTGTTTTAATCACTAAAATCTGAATAGAATTTATATTTTAAACCAGCTGGTTACCACAACTATGCTACTGTATTGGCAGCCACATGGTTAAATTCTGACTTGTCAGGACGGCCCTCAGATATTTATTAGAGAATCATTATTTGAAAAACAAGGTACTAAAGCATCCCTTAAGAACCATTAACTCCGTGTTTCTCTACAACAGCCTAATCAATAAATCCTGGACGGCGAGCATTCCGATGAGTGGCTTGAAAAGCACACGGTCTTTAAGAATTAGCCGCTAATGCTGGGAAATATTTTCCATTAACCATGAAGCCTTCTTGCAAAACAAATATTCCAATATATTACCGGCAGCCTTTCACCTTTCTGTTTCAGGACACACAGTGCCTTTTATTGCACGTCAGGGTGAAGTCTCAAGGATCAACGTGACAGCTCATACGCAATCGAGGACTTCTACAGGACAAGAGAGGCAGAACCTTCAAGGTTAAGCAATGTCATCGACTTAATGTTAACGTCAGCATGTAGGGCAGCACATGGCACGAGAAAAACAGCCAAGAGGGGAAGTAAAAGCGTATGAGAAACAAAACTACCATAAATCACATGATAAAGAGGTCCTTTCCCGACAGTGTAAATTATATCTATATCTATATATATATAGATAGATATATATATATGTCCCAGAAGAACTCTGAACTTTGATCAGGGATTGTTAACTGCTGGCTGAGTGTCCTGGGAGTTAGTGTGAAAGCAAGCTACCGTGCCCTGCCCTTTACTTACATAATGCTAAGCTATGACACAAATGAACTTGTTTATGTTTAAGGATAAACTAGCGTAACCTTTTCCCCTTTGCTGTTCGCATGTAACAGACAGCAGCCTTGGTGAATCAAAGCGTCTTCTGGCGCAGCCAGACATCTGAGCTCAGTTACAGTAAACGTTCACAACACACGGGAACAAAGTTCTTATTTACTTTTCCGGGTGGGAATTTTGTGATAAGCCGGCAATGCCAAAGAGATCACTTCACACTGTAAATTACGTAAGCACAAAAAGACTTCAGTTAATCAGTGATGCAAATCCCACTCTGAAAAAATAAATAAGGAAAACTAAACAAATGCGCGGCTGTCCCTCGACTCTTTGCTGTAATTACGTAAGCGCACTGTGAATGGCAGTACCTTAAAGACTAAACAAAGGTGGTCCTCTATTATACCATCCTAGTTTTTCTTGTTGGTACATGGACAGTATGACACTATGAGGTCATCACTAAGGAATTCTTTAAAAAGACATTATATCTATAAATATAGAAGTATTTTCACCATGGGAGCGGTCAGTAGGATTGCACTTTGTACATGAATGAGATCTCACAGAAAGTGCATAGGGGTCGCCCAACGATGAGGTGTGCATGGTAGACAGAGGCTGCCAGATGGTACTGCGGGTGAGAAGAGCGGCTGGAGAGTGTTCTTTTCGGGGTGAGGGGCTGCTAGATAGTGTTGCACGCATGTGTGTAGGAGGATGTTACCTGTGTTATTGTGTGCAGAGAACCGGTAATAAAAAATACTGAAAAGAGAGGAAAATGCATGCCATTTTAAAGATGGGTACATAAACTAATTTAATAAAAACAGCCCTTTCTGGTGCAAGACAATTCTAATTCAACAGAGAAAATGTATGTAGATGTAGGTCTGAGGCACAAAAGAAGCCTCCACAATGTGTGGGATATGTGCACCAAAGGTCTCCGGCTACAACAGCAACCGAGGAGCTAAATCACTCTTTAAATGCCACAGATTTATGCAAACAGAAGGCATTATAAAGACAGACAGGGTTTTTTCCCCCGATTTTGTGCCTCAGATATCGACTGATTATTTCTATTAAGCGTTGGTAGAAAAGTGTTTTGTTTTTTTTTTAAACCGTGGCTACCAAGCAACCCCAGGAAGACCTCCCGGTCTTCAAAACATTTCACACACTAGTAACCACTGGAATTTCAACCAATTCACTACAGCCCCCCTCGGATAGGAGTCTGATTAAAGATCAACGACTCCACCTTTAAGTGCTTTTCATTGTGAGCCTTCTCGGAATTAACAGAACCGACAAAATCAAAGAGCTTTTCCAGTTCCGCCCAACAAAAGCCTCAGAATAAATAAATGTTGGAGTGAATGCCTTCTAGTGATGCACAGCATGGGGGCAATGTTGACAGTAAAGATATATAAACTCCACTTGGATTTCCTGGAAAGGCTCGTGAAGACGGTCTGGTTCCCTGTGAGACAGCAGTTTTGGTAGAAGTGAATGTAACGCGTCATGGATTCAGATTCTCACACAGTAATTATTTATTGTTTTATTTAGCGTCATCATATTCTGCAGCTCTGTACAACAAGTAAATAGGACCCATTGTACAGCGCTACGGAATTTGATGGCCATATATAAAACAATAAAGAGGAATAAAAAAAAAATAAAAAAAATAATACTTAAACCTAAACGCAGAAAAACCATGTCAAGTTACATGAGCTTTCGGGTCCTCAGACAGAAGGGCTCCACCTGGGTAAGAGACCTCCGAGGTCCCGAAAACATAGGTAACTTTACATCCTTTTCTATGTTCTCTTGTGCTGATTCGGATAAATCCTTATTATTATTATTATAACAAAACTCTAGATGGTAAGCTGTTTGAGCAGGGCCCTCCTCGCCTGTGGTTTCTGTAAGCCTAATTGTTATATGTTGTATAATACACCCTATATAAAAAAATAATAATAATAATGAAAATTTGGAGAAAGAAAGACGCTTTATTCTTTTGCCTCATAAAGTAAAAAAGAGTCCTACCGTACCATTTCACACCATTCCAACCCGGGGCAAGCACCGCCATCCGCCCCGGAAATGACATATAATTACACACCTCATAGCTTGGGGCCAAATAGATTTTTTAATCATATAAAAAGGAAATATTTTGGCATCCACTGTTCGTCTTTAGAAATCATCAACATGCATGACCCAAAGCAGGAAACATGAACCAGACAGAAAAAAAAAAAGACTCTCGCTCTGTGAGACGCGTATAAGCGATGGTCTTTCCATTCTGTCATATAGGATTAGTTTATCTTAGTGTTGTAGCAACTTACAATAAAACAATCTGATTAGAGAAGAAAAAAACATATCTGCTGGAGGAAGAGCAGCTGCTTTTCAGGAACAACTGTGGCTGCAACGCAGACCTCCCCACCACGGAGAAGAAGACACAGACAGGGCACGGATCCCCAGATCTACCATTAAAAGGAACAATGTTTTCGGCTCTTTGCTTGCTGCTTAAAAAATGGGAATTATTACAGGTTTTGAGCACAACAAAGCTCGCTAATTAAACAATACCCTTTTGTCTTTGATTGCCATTGGTTAGGAGACTGGTTAGGAGATTGAATGAAAAAGTTGAATGAAAAAGTTATATATATAGTAATAAAACAAAAATAATAATAATAATAAAAAAAACACTTTTTTGCTTAGTCTTGAATTCCCACAGATTTCCTATGCGAAACTTTGGTACCATAGTCAGCAAGTTATTGTTCTTTATTGATTTATGCATAACACCGTCATATTCTATAGCGCTTTACAATGTGCCATCATCATTATTATTATTGTTGTTTTATATAGCACCAAAATACTCTGTAGCGATCAATGAGATTAAATGAATATATATAGGTTAATCATATAGCTGTACGAGCAGTTGAGTAGCAATTATCCATTCCAATCCAATAAAGCATAGGAGAAGAAAATAAAAATCACAAACTGGTTATGTTAAATGCATGAGATCCCATGAGAATAATATAGGAGTCATGTTATATAGCTAACAGATGGGATATTTATCATCGCTTGGCTAATGGCAAAATCTCAGGACTGGAGTGACTTCTCCTAGCGGCATCTTCGTGGAATTAAGTCATGAGATTTCTTTGGCAGATGATTTTAATTAGATGTGATGCCATTAACCTAAGAAGATCTATGGCACCGTTAGGCGTACATAGACATAAAGCATTTGTACATATAAGTTTGTCAAAGGGTTCAGTGATCTGGAAAATGTAAAAGTAAATGATTATCTAAAAAAGGTAAACCAGTATTTGCAAAACAATGTATTCTGCAATGTTTTACTCAAATCACTAGGATTCAAACAGTTACAATGTAACATTTTCATACTATGTTTATTTCTTCTTATATCTATAATCAAAATGTATTTAACATACTTTATCCTGTTGTACTTACATACCAATAAAATATACTTCCATTATGCCATATGACTAGAGGTTTATACGCAGTCTGATAAGGGACTGCAGGCAGCGTCTACAAAGTGAATTGCGACCATACTGTCAGCACAAATAGGAACACAATTTTCACCAAAAAATGTTTCACAGGGGGAAAAAAAGCATGTGATAAATGGTTTTGATTGTTGCATACAATGATATTTATAGCTTAGATGGCCTAACAAATAGTGATAAGTGCTAGGTACATCATCTACTTAACCCAATATCTCTTCCTTTTAATCAAATATCCTCGTGATCGAATATGATTATCCTCTATAAGAAAAAGAGATAAAGGGACAGTTTACTGGCCCTTATGCATGTTAAAGTACTCTGGACTCAGAAACGCACTTAACCGATGTCGAAGCTGCAGCCCTGTAGCTGCAGGCACTGTTCTTTACTGTGGTCTGACAACTCTTGATACTGATTGGCTGCTAAAAGCAGTAAAACCAGTGGCAGGAAAGCGCTTACATTAAAAATCATTTTAGTCAGAGCCACCGTTGACTGGAGGCATGTACATCATGTACACATTTCACGCATTTAAAAAACAAGGGGCCATGCAGCTATCAAATGCATTAACGTGCCCCTTTAATAACGTCCAACAGTTTCAACAGTAGCCGCTCATGGGCCATACACTCTGGGCCACCGGGCTTCCTGATTAAATACCATCAGATAAAGCCATGTGTGTGTAATTTTTTTTCATGCACACATATTGTGGAATAATGAGGAAAGAAATCTTAGTCAATACTTAAACTGAGGAAATAAGTAGACATAGCGCCGCATTCACAATAATGTGAATTTATGAACTTGCAGCGTGAGCACAAAGGGTATATTGTTGGGATGAACAGAAAAGGTGCTGCCGTCAAGAAGGCTCAGATTATTCCACGTGATTTTTCTCTGCATTCAGCCAATAGAACAAAGCGAGCAGCTGCTTTTCATTACACATCGCGCTGCTTCCCTAGAAATACAGCAAGTGATAAATGCTCTCTGAAACGGGCCTGGACAGAAAGCAGAGTATTCTGAATTTATACAAAATAAATGGAAGTTTTTAAACAGTTTGTAATAAATTATATCCGTCTACCCATCAGCGGGCATCCATCCGAACCTCCTACTATCTACGGATCGAAGCACAACGTTACAAAACGTTATAAAAAATAGAAAAAAATAATGTGTTTACATTGTTACCACAAAGGCAGTTAATAATGCTTTGTTGTAAACACTCCAGCCGTCACACGCATGTTAAAGAATCTGATAGATGCGTGGTCCCATTATATTTGGGGGGGTCGCTTCTGCAAAATCCACCCCACTTCTTCCCCCTCCAACGCTGGCTCTGTTAACAATGCACGAAAAGCGCCTCCATTTATTTTAAACGGCAACGCTTCTAGAATAGTCAGACCAAAAAGACGGAGGGAAGCTGCAGCTTCAACACGTTTAGGTTTTGGGTTTCTTTTTTTAGATTTGAAGAATGCATATTGAAGTACTCAGAGAACTTTAACACAAATTCTTCTTTAATGGGGTGTCTGGGGCATTAAACTGTCCCTTTGACAGATAGTCCCACAGCTTAACAGCCACCAATATTACTGGCGTACAGTCACTAAGATTTCACAAAGAATAAAGAATACATCTGATTAAAATAGTTTTTCGTTAGCAGCATGTGGAGTGAGATACATGGCGGTATAATACGGATGAAACAGCATGTTTTGACAGCAGGAAGCAGCCGACAGGAAGGCAAACTACCATCATTTTATTGGGAGAAAAAAAAAAAGTTTGGCATGACCCATAAATTCCTTTTATTACATCATTCAAATAATTACTGATGGGACTTTCTCCTTAAGCTGAAGCAGGTAGAGGAGTTATTTCATCAGATGGAGAAGAGAAATTATTATTTATTAAGCACTGACATAGTCCACAGTGCTGTACAATTTAAATTTGGGGTGCTAATACATGGCGATTAGATTCACAAACACCGATACAATGGGAGTTCGACATCTAGCCTTATGGCACGCTCATACAAAATTCCTGGAAAAAATGGTGGGCTCCTGAGGGCCCCACTCATGAGCTCACAATCTAAAAGATTGTAAGGGAAATGGAAAGCGTTAGGCATCTAAAAACACAGAATAGAGGTAATTAAAAACAATATATAAAACTTAATAAAAGCATTCATGGAGGCATCATCCAAGGCTCAGACTGTGCTCTCTCTTACCAATGCCAAAATCAACACACTAACCAGAAACCCGGTGAAGAAGTCGGCTGCCGAGTCTCCCTCTGTTAAATCAAGCAAATCACAAGAGGTTTCCAACATAACTGCTGAGCATCATGCTTATTATTTTTGTAAAACAAGACTAAGGTCAGAAATCACAGCTTAGTCATCATTTGCATTGGGTATCTGGGGTATTTGGGCATAAAATACAAAACACATAAGACGCATTCCAGCTCTTGCTATGGCGATGAGACCAGTTGTCAAGCTTTGCAGAAAAATCAGAAACAATATATGTGTCTCATGATGTGCTAAGAAAATACGGAAAAAAATATGGAAAATAAAAAAGCCAGGTAGGCGTGGCATTATTTTTTATTGTTTTGTGTCAATATACAATGTAATAAACCTTTTACCAAAGTGTAAATGTAAATCTCTGCTGTATGCTAATTCCCAATGGCGTTATATCGCTTTACAATCATTACGCACCCAAGGGAGATAAAGTGTAGAGTTATTCCTGTAGCCTAAAGTGACCAACGCTGCGCAGGGGTCCAACCACTGGAGTGGGTTAAAGCACAGCGTGCCTAGAAAAGGGGATCTATGTCTTAAATCCGATGGTGACCCCTCAGATGAGAACAGCTGTAGTAATATAGTCTCGCCTACCTAAACTTAATTTAGGTTATTAAACACACAGTGTATAACCAAATACATCTCCTGCCATATGCTATACTTACAGTCAGCTGCAGCACTGGACTGGCAAGAGAGGCATTCCGGAACTGCAGCTTCTCCTAAAGGACATGCACTAAGGCAGGTATAATGAATGCATATTAAATTGCTTACAAATGTACTTTAATACATACTCATTGTGCACGAGGCTACCTGGAGTGTCCCTTTTAATCTGGACATACAACTGTAACAACGTTCCTAGCTTTGAAGGGCCACACTCAGAAATGATATTATTGGCCTTAGAGAGAATATACTCACTATACACACTATGATCAGAATTGTGCACACTATTATACACACTATGATCAGAATTATGCACACTATTATACACACTATGATCAGAATTATGCACACTATTATACACACTATGATCAGAGCACAATTACAGTTTTTAGGCAAGGCAATAATGAGTAAAACAGCTTTCCATTATTCTGAAGACCTTCATTCGATCAAATTTGGTGTATATGGCCAGTCTGCCCAAAGGCTAGTCTTTGCAGCGACACCAAGCTTGACCTAGACTTTTTAAAAGTCCCCCCAAAAAAGGGATAATCCAGTCATCCAAATCTATTGATCCAAATAAAATTCTATTTCTCTTACGATTTCTGCTTAAAATGAAGCGAGATAATACATGTATTCAGGACAGCGTCCCTTTAATAGTCTAAGAGTGACTCAGGCAAAATATGTACAAGTAATCCTTATAATTTCTGGCTGAAATATGTATCGTTTTCTATCCAGCCCAGTAAATGGCAGAAATATGAGAAAGAAAACACGCGAGTCTTTTGGGAGAAAGTATGGCAGGTATTCTATACCGCAAACTACCATATGCAAATTCCTTTTAGATGAGCAAAGTTAAAACAAAAGCGAAGGGAAGCCATATTTCACACGACCCTTACAAGCCATCGCTTACTACAGCTAAATGCCATTCAAAAGAGTGCGTGCATCTTTTTAATACAAATTATATCATAAAAGGCTCAGTTGCTACTTATTACAGTTTGTTGGAAGATCATTTCTAGAGTTAATATGATGCATTTCTGGGCTATTAAAAGGTCTACAGGTCATGATTTAACCCTTCAAAGAACAGGCAGTATTTCAGGGAAATAATTGTTTTGTACACGAAAAAGACCCAATGTTGGAGTTCATGGTGATTATTATTTAGAAGATTTTTTTTTTTTTTAATACAAAAAATAAGTGCTCTACCTGCCAACGTCAAACATTTGCTTAGTCGCTGGTTGCTTTACCTGGTGTTTAATATTCGAAGACATTGTTGATGAACAGAAATTTGCAACGTATCCCAAACTACTTTTTTTTAGTAAACAGACCCCATTAAATCGGCAGGGGTGTCTCATTTGTCTTCCACAATTGTATGAGGATGGTATACACAAAGTGAACACTCCAGCCATCATGCCCTTTGATGCATTCAGCAGAATCCCCCCAAATACATTTCCCGCTTCCCCCACCAAATGTCCTGCAGAAGAATTGAGCCCCTAGTCGGCTGAAGTGCTGGATCCGGCCCAGTGTGAGCGTAAAGTCTTCTCACTGATTTCAGTAGGAACACTTTCCTGCCACTGATTGACAGCTTAAGCAGTCATTGAGTGGCAAGTAATTTTGGATAATGAAGGAAGAAAGAAGCATGGCATTTTGTAAGAATGCCTATTAAAGCGTTCACAGACGGTCAGGGGTAAGTTAATATGTATGTATCACATGATGGCAAAAGGTAAGGGTTGTTACAAAGGAAGTTGAAATTCAGATTAATAATTCTACTGGAAACCAGATACCTTCTCTCCCACCCAGCCCCCCGTCCCTGTTTCTCAGGACAAGGGAATGGAAACATTTACTAGCAAGATTATAGAATAAAACGCTGGCTTAATTCAAACAGATGTTCTGGAGTCAGCCGAAACACTTCCTCCTTCATTAGCTCTATGGCCAATCTGTTACAAATATTAATCTTACGAGTTTTTCTCTGCGGTTCACTTGAGACGACAGATTCTAAGTTTCATTAGTTAATTGAGTGCCAGAGTTCAGCAGCTCCCTCTAGAAGAGGACAAGGTGTCACAGGAGGGGAGCCTACTCTGCCGATTTCCGCTGGAACAGGTTAAAAAGACCGCAAATCCACACTTTTGGCAACCTTAACTTTTTCCCTGTATTAATTATGTGTCTAATTGAGCATTAAACAGCTTTTATTTATTTATTTATTTTTTTTAAGGACGAAACATGTTTTGTATTGTACAAAGCACTAAAACATTAGAATTCATGGCTGCTAAAGTCCAACATCTGATAGTCCGGGGATATCACACTGCTGCACACTTAGCACGAGCATATCAAGACACGTATTGTGTCCTGGTGCCCGTTGTCCAGTATGGATTTATGGAGAAGTGAGTAAAGTGAGCACTCCAGCCTACATTACATGTAAACTTCACGAGAAATATATATATATATATACATACACACACAAAATAAAAAAAAAACAAGCGTCCTAATAAAGGGGCTCCTCATTCTGCAACATTTAGAACAGATACGCCGACAGATACGCCGACAGATACGCCGACAGATACGCCGACAGATAGTGTCCGTACCGAGTACCCCTCTCTCAGCTACAATTGCCTGCAGAGAGCAGCTTTGCTGTTGGTGTGTGGGGGGGGCAGCTTATCCATTAGAGCATCAGGGGCTTCAAGTTCCCCCTTTAAAAGCGACATACACACACACACACACATCAGCCATTAGATAGAGAATTTTTAAACACTGCTTATACAACAATAAATGGTTATTTACACATCACTGGTTCTCAAGCTAAAAACAGAATTATGCAATTAAAGTAATAAACGTCATTGTTAACTCTCTACAATTTTCCACTTTTTCTGCTCTATGCTACTTCAGCAATTTTTAATTACATAGAACAGACGCAAAAGCCTGGCTCTGCATAAAAGGGCTGAACAAAAGGAGAAAAAGTAAAAATGCTGAATGGAAAATGTAACTCATATTAGCATCTGATGCAGCACTCCATGCCAAATATACAGAAGTTTCACGATTTCACAACTTTAAATTATATATATATATAACTACACACACACATATATATATATATATATATATATGAAGTAGAAAAGAAAACACTTTTGGATTCTGCTGGATAGGAAATTTAATCGCACTACAACTAGCACTATAGCACTATGTAATATAATTATATATATTACATAGTAATAATATCTACATCATTATTACTCATCATGAAAGAAGGAGCCCCACTGTTTTCCTTGAGCATTCAATACAGTGTTGTATACCAGAATATAGGTTCACATCACCAAAACCCTGGTTTCCTCTCATTTTGTTCCAATAAACATCCTTTTTCTGCAGACCTGGAGGCTGTCATTCTTGTCATTTGCGATATTTTGGGGGGACTTTCTCTGCTGAAACACCACACCGAGCAGACTCTTTACGGCAATGCTAATGAGGTCCTTCCTCCATTTAGTCTACTGTTTAGCGCAGGCAGCGTGGCAATGAGTCAGGGTGTCAGGTCTAGTAGATTAGGCTAACAGAGATACATCACATACACATGGCTATTATCCAACTGCCTGAAAACATTATCTAAAGGGCACGATATTTTAGAAAACGTATTTTTAATCTGATACCAATAATATATTTTGGTATCTCCTGGAAGAAGGAACATTACCCCAGGATAGGAAAGTGATCAGACATGCGAGTCATGCAAAACAAAAATTAGCTTCCCTGCTGCCTAAAGGGCATTCAAACTGTGCATCTCCAAAGTAACTGCGCAGGACAAGTATTTATTATATAAAACCAAATCAGATCCAGTAACCACGACGGTATAAACAATACTTTTACATTACTTTGTCCACCTTATCTGATCGGGAAAGAACCGTACCCAGACACAATGCCCAAAATACACGCACATTACCCCCACGTCAGCCGCTTTGATGTGTCATGCATGCCTCATTCACGATGACTGCAGCTAAGAACTGGTCATTAATTGCCTTTATTCTAATTCCTGGCAGCAGTGTGGACAGCGCTTGGGAAATAATACAGTGATTTGTTATGAGCGATTAAACGGTCGTCTTTTGCTGGACGTTTGCTTGCATGCTGATCTCATATGACAGTCTGGAAAAAAAGCAGGGGGCAGCATGAGTTTGTCTAAATAAGATTGGAAATGGATCCCACCACAAGGCTGGAGAGAAGACAAATCCTGAGGTCATTACTGTGGAGAGCGGATCGCTAGAAAAACTTCACAGGGTCCGCACAATCACTAAAAAAAACAAACGTAGGCAACCTGAAGAAACAACCAAGATCTCTACAGGGCAATATGTACAGCTACAGGTCAATTAAGTGAAAACCCGGAAATGAAGATTAACAGGAGCCCTGGCACTTTAATGACGTGAAGTGCGTCTGTCTGCGTGATACTTGCAATCTAGGTGTGCGGGAGGCACAGAGTTTGCCCGATAGTCCATCCTCGTCTAACGTAAGTCGAGGGTGCGTTGCACTACACACCACGATGGGCTTTAACCCCTTGGCTGCTAAGCCATTTCACACCCTGGTGCTAAGCTAGTTTTCGGCATTTTGGTGCATCTCACGTTTAAATGTGTTTCAAGTACATTTCTTGGGAATAAACTATACAAACCATATATTGTTTTTTTCAGCACACCCAGCAGATTCCAAATATACCATTTTTATATGTGTATGTCTCATTAGGTTTGCAAAATACAACCAAAAATGGGAAAAAAGTGTAATTTTTCACTTCCAACTCAATAAAAACTAGTTTGTAATGTTATTTTTCTAAACTCTAATATCAAAAGCTGTGTTGCTAAATATTTGTAGTAGGTAACCGGTCTAAAATAAACAGACATTGAGAACAGTAGACTGTGTTTTTCTAATATTTTATTGCTAAAAGTTAAATTTATTAGACTATCACAAAATTCATCTTTAAATTTAATGCATGGCTGCGTCAATTAAACAGCTCTAGCTGCCCGGGATGTTAAAATATGCCAACAAAACTATATATTTTTAGAAACTACACCCCCAGCCGCAGCAAATGAGGTCTTATTTGTATTTGTATCACAAATCTGACTTGCACAACAAATAAGTGAATATCACACAAATAAAAATAAAAAATAAATAAAATTAAAAGCGACAAGTTCATTTATGTCTTCCGCACTCCAGGTTTGTCCTAGAAACACATGCAGCCCCTCATTTGATGCGCCAAGGGGTGTAGTTTCTGAAAATATATACTTTATGTACCATAATTAAACTTCCCAGCTGTCTAGAGCTGTCTAAATGCAGCCATCACCCCTAAATGTTTTAAGACAATTTTTTAACAAGATTCTCCAATCTGCCATATCTGAAGTTAAGGTGGTCTAGACATCTGGGAAGTTAAATTAGGGTACATAAAGTACACATTTCAAGAAACTACACCCCTTGGAGCTTCAAATGAGGGGTTACATGTATTTCTAGGACAAAAGTTAAGTTCACAGATAATGATGGAATATGTCGCTTTGGCTAGAAAATATGTTTTTTCTAACCATAGCGACATGTTCATTTGTGTCTTGCGCACTCCAGGTTTGTCCTAGAAACACACGCAGCCCCTCATTTGATGCGTCGAGGGGTGTAGTTTTTGAAAATATGTACTTTTTGTGCCATAATTTAACTTCTTACGTGAGCAGTAATGCCACGTCAAGGCTACAACCCTAATTACTGACCATTCACACGCTTTTCATATCTCCATTCACTCGCAGAAGCACACACCATACTTTCCATACATTCACAGAAGCACACACCATTCTTTCCCCTTACAATCCCAAAGAAATGATCGTAAAGGGAGAAAAAAATCACTTTCACAGCAAAAATAAGTTTTGCAGTAAAAATGCAAGGGGCTCCAGGGATGACATGGTTAACTTACGTACTACAGGCTATACGGCTGATTTTTGCAGTTCATCTGGATTTCAAAAATTGCCTTCCTCTACCATTGGCTAAATTTAACCCCATGATCAAAGGGATCATGGGGTTAAAATTTAGTATCGACTTTTTCATAGCTATATGATCACTGTGGTAACATTGGCTACCACAGTGATCATTTAGCTAGAATACTTAAACTTTTTTTTTTTTAAAGTTAAACCAGTTTATGTTTAGATAATTTAATTTGGGGGTCTCTAGGCAATTTTGATCTTTATTTATCTGCCTTTAGAGACCCCCAAATCATTTTTTTTACTTTTTTTGTACATTTTTATTTTTTTTACTTAATATTTTTTATTCTTTTTTTACAAGCAGTATACCGTTGGAAAGGTGAGGCGATTACCTTTCCAACGGTATATGTTGGGGGTCTGTAGCTGCTTAGATGCCTGAGATACAGGCATCTAAGCAGCATGCCCCCATGCCGCTTTAACTGACAATTGTCAGTTGTAAATAAAGTTGCGCGGTGACGTCATCGCGTCATTACGCGCGACGTCACCGGCCGGATCGGGTGGTCCCAGTGATGCCCTTCAAAATGAGGGGCAGATCGCCGGGGTAGGTGGTGATGGGGGTCCACAGACCCCCATCAAGGTAGGAGAGTGCTAGCGACGGCATGGTGCCGTCGTTAGCACCTGACTGGGACTGCTAGCGACGGCACCATGCCGTCGTTAGCAGTCAAGGGGTTAAATGATGTCGCTTTTCGAAATCTCCCGGTTGTCGAGTATACCGAGACTGTAATACAGACAGCAAGCACGCGCGCTCCAACACATTTGCGTTGACCGGCAGACGGGAGGATATCCCCCATAATCATTTGCCTCTTTCCGCACCCCCAGCTCTCTGCCGTGCAGGAGACGTGTTCAGCCGAACACATCTACCAACATGTGGTATACTTACAACTAGTCAGCTCAAGCACTGGCTCGCTGAACACCGGGGCTGGGGGTCCCTCCCATGGGCATGTATAGAAAATGCACCCATCTATTCCAAGCAGCCAGTCAGTGCCAACAATTGCAGGAACATGATTCTAGCCACCGGAGCTGTAGCTTCTCCCTAAGGCAAGTTTGTTTTTTAAGCATATAACAGTATTTATGAGTAAGAGTGGTTATGCCTGAAGAGTCAATGTTGCCTTGGTTATTATTTTAATTCAGCTTAGATGGTGAGTAAGGTTGTAGTCCACTGCTCAGTTATATAGGCTCAGAGCCTGGGGTAACTGGATATCAGTTTATTTGGTAAATTCACTTAATTTTCACATGAAGGTTAATACAGTAAACCGAACTACCATCACTTCACCTTCCTATCCTAAATACACAGCGTCAGGTAATGTATTAAATGTGAAAGCGCCCCCTACCTGTCACATCCTTCAAAGACATTCTACCAGCAAATGTAGGGGAGACAGTTCATTGGGGGGGATGGCCACATCTGCAAAATAAAGAAGAATTTAAAGTTAAAACATTTCTTTGCTATGTGATTAAAGTAATTTATCCGACTAGCAATACAATAGACTCAAGAGTTTGCAATGTCAACCTTCAGTAAATGTTCTTTTAAAGTTCTAGTCCAATGAACCCAATTCCTCTAAAGAGTTGCATGATTGGTCTCTGACACATATATGCTCAATACCATTCACTCTGGTTAAACATATATACTTAAGTTTATTGTCGCATTGATCTATTACCGATACAATCTTTCCTCTTCATTTCGTTACAATTTGTAACACAACCGTTAATAATAGAGTAGAGTAGAAGCACCTTTGTAATAGCTATTGAGGATGATGGTTTATTGTTGTACCCCTAACAAAAGTCTTATGATCATGGCTATTTAGCACATAATTATGCACTCAAAGCCACCAATTTGCCACGTATCACGTTGGAGCAGTGGGCCGATTACGTTGGGATTACAGAAAAAGCAATGGCATTTGCAAACATCTCATTAAAGAGGTTCGGTTACAACACAAGGGTGGCCAAATGGAAAAGTGATTTCCTTTTTGACAGCGTGTCAGAAGTTGTGTTTAAAGGAAACTCCCTTATTTAATAGTTTTCATGGAAGCGAAAGGGCTTAAGCCACTTAAAATTGCTTTGTGTCAAGTGAAATTTGACTCGCTTACTTCTTACCACAAGTAAATATTTTGAAAAAATTAATAAAATAAAGCAAAGCCATTACACAAGTGGATCTTTCATACCTGCAGAATGGAAATACCCCAAAAATAAAGCAGTTTATTCAGTAAATCAGAAGTCAGTAGGAGAGTTTCATGACTTGACGCCAAGATAGGCCTGTGTAATGTCACCTCTCTGATTGAGTTATGCATTATACAGGGCCAGGCCAAGCCTTGTTATAGAGACTTTAACCAAGGGGGCCTTTTATCATAACTTCCAATTCTGGCTTCAGTGAACAAAGCCCATAGATAATCTGGCGATTTCACCCATTTTATGTATACTAATAGCCTGGAAAATCAGGGAAGGTTCCAAGCAAACAATTAGCGAGAATAACGAACAACGCTAACGGATATCACAACATTGTTTACAGCAAGGTAAGCTTTTCATTTTCACAAAGAATAAGTTTGTCTAAAAATTTTTTATTTTTTTTTATAAATTGGACATTTTTGTGATCACTCTTTGTATATTTTTGGAGGTCACCATAAGCTCGTCTGAAATGAACAACAAAACTATGTAATTAAACTGATTTCACACAGGATATATGAAACCCATTGTAGAGGAGGCAGCCTCCTCTTGCTTTAACGAACGAGGCATTTGCAGATTACGCGATCGCCTTTACAGCATGAAAAGTCTGTCATTCAAGAATGGATGGTGGATTTGGCCATAATACATACTTTACATGGTGAGACTTCTTGGAAAGAAGCCTCACTGATCTAATCCGGCGTGGTTAGGATCAAAACAAGTTTATGATTAAAATTAAATGGTCTTGGTTATATTCAAAATTAGATCATCGACATAAAAAAATTCTCAGAAACTGACAATTTCTGCTCTTCCAATTCTTCATTTCGTTTTTACATAAACATGAAGCTGCACTGGAGCCTGAAAAATGTTATATGCTGTAATGGAGTATATTTACCTCATTCAGAGATCCCAAATTGTCTATACAATAAAATGAGACAGATTTAAACATTCTGTTGCCAGACAACACAAGAAGTTTGCTAAACATTTTAATGGGACTTAACTTTTGAAGTTTAGTTTTTTTTTTTTGTTTTACATGCTACGGGGTTTGCAGTTGCTTTTTAGAAGGCCGGGGACCTTAAGAAGTAGAGCCTTAAGATTATCCAGTCTTTGAATCTGCAGTAAGGCAATTAAAGTGGCAGCGCACAATAAAGCGGCGCTTCAAAAGAGTTGAATTACGTGCGACAAAAGTACCATTTGTGGGAATGTAACTTGCATTAAAAACAAGCCTTTAACATGGTGAATTCTTCAAACCAAACACTATCCAATGTTAAACCCTGGAGTCAAACAAGTTCTGCCGTCTCCAAAATCAGGTTCAATTCCAGATTAAGTTCACTTCAAAGGAAAAGCTGGTAGTGAAAAGAACACTGAAAAAAATCCATAACGGCCATGGGACCATGAAGGAGGTGCTACGCTTCACCTATAGGTGAATTATTTAAATTCATCTACTTATTTAGAGGTTGCAGAATGTATTTAAAGCACCCCAAGCATCTTATGCTGTTTAATGCATAGAGTAGCTGCACGGCCCTTTAAATTCCACCGATTTTTTGTTTCCAGAATGAGCATAACACAGTGTGGTCCTGGCGTCAATGCAAGTCGTCATTAAAAGGGTTTTTGACCCCATTAAAGGATTGCATGAAAGCCTTAGAAGCTTCAAATATATACTGCAATAACAGCAAAAGTTAATTTGCCTGGCATTGAAAAGGTTAAAATGTGGCAAAGTGAATTGTGTGTTTTAAGTTATGTAACGGGATGAAATTTCCTTAGCATCCATGATGTAACTAGTGTTCCCAAAGTATAAAACCACAATTATCAATTACAAAAGAAACAGTTTGCTTTCTAATGGCTTCCAGATGACTATAAAGGAAGTAGTGTTAAAATCCAATTACCCATAGAAGGTAACAGAGGAGCGACTGGAAAATCCAAGTCATAAGACTCCACGTTTCAAATGTCAAACCCATGGGCCTCAGCTCTGGGAAAGCCATGAAAGTCTCCTGTCCATAGGTTCCTAGAGCGCATCAGATATGTGACACAGGCATTTATTAAGGATGTCGGACGCCTCTGGGTGTTTCCTCTGGGGCTGCGGTCCTCCAAAGGGATGTTCAAACCCTTCCATCACATATCGGCCAAAAGGCCTGCAGCAGGAGGGCCAGACCTTCTTGGTCTCACTCCAACAATAGGAGCCACTGAAGTCTTCAAAGCGCAGTAGAAGCCCAACAACCACCACCCACCTCCGCCACCAAAAAAACTACACCTTCCAGGACCCAGTTCCCTGCGGCCTTTTCACTGCTTCAAAAAGCAAACCTATTCCCAGACCAGAAAAATTACTAACAGACTATAATTATCAAATTATATTAAGTGTATTGCCATCTATGAACTTACATTTCATTAGTGTTTTATTATTTCAAATTGCAAGGACAATTAAATATTGCTGTAACAATGCCGCCCAACACCCAGTGGTTTGATTTTGTATTTTAAAAGAACATTCACATAAAATAAAAAGGCTGTGTCTGTTCCATCACACAAAACAGTGACAGGCCTCACGAAAAATAGACAGGGATCAGTGAAGCAATTCTCCCTGCTTCAAGATCGAGGGAACCATCATTGCAAACCTAGGACTCAATACTACAAGAAGTACAAAATGTACACAGTTAACTTTGCATGAAAATCCAAGAGTAGATTTCATAACCCTATTTGCAAAGGTTCGCCCAGAATTGCATTAAAATATAAAAAATTAAAAATTTCATGCTCTAAAAGTAAGAGCCTGCGCCTCATATAAAGCAGAGTTTAAACGCCAGATTTTTTTTTTTAGGTCCGGCTCCTAACCTTGTGCCAATTTCTATTGATCTCTATTGGTGTAGTACGTTCTCACATCTAAACACCCAGGAAAGCAGAAGATGTCTAAACAGTCCCACGAAACGACAAACAATGCAGCAGGATCTCCCTCTGAACCCTTTTAAGGCTAAAATAACTAGAAGAGTCTATTATTACTTTTGTTACAGTTTCAAAGTTAGGAAACTTTTTTCCAGGCAAAAAGAGTCTCTCTTTAATCCAAACCACTCTTCTGGCCCACTAATAAACCACATCAGGGAGACATCACTCGCTGCATCATGTAACGGAGAGCCAAACAACGCTCATTGCGGGAGCTGAATCTTGTAGCTGCTCATACCCTGTGTTACAAAGCCTCTTATTTCCCGTTACTGACTGCAGGGGCCATTCTATTCTATTTAATGTGTTTCCTTTTTTTAAATCAAATTATTGAGGAAAATTTCTGCCTGAGTTTCTTTGTTCCACTCAAAAGTGAAAGTTCTAGGACACGATAATAAACCACTTAAATTAACATAAAAAAGGATATTAAAAGATATGGCTGGCCGACTTGATGGTCAAATGGGTTTCTCCTGATGGGCACGTGTGTTTATATTGGAATTTAATATTTGGGAAAACTCTTTTTTCCACATTAGTCACAACAAATCCTGTTGTGTTCCAGTTTTCTGAGAAACCCCTTGTTGGGGGGGTAAATACGACCACTACTAGTCAATCACACAGTATGACGATACTTCTCACTGGACTCTAAGGTTCTAGACCACAACCTGAGGGCGTGAACAACATTGTCACTCACCTTACATACCAATACAATAACCAAGCTGAGAAACGTAACCAATTACGTATCTGCCACTTCCAATAACCTTTCACACAGTTCAGAAAAGGGTGAAAATAAGCAGAACCATGAACTGAAATATCCAATAGCATTCAACTGCTAGGATAAACATTTTAACAAAATTTGCAGGCCATGCATTTGTCTCATTCACGTGGAATAGACGTTCATAGGGTCTCTCTGGTAGATACAGACCGAGCCATTCTATTGTTCACCACAAGGGAATATAATGAGTAGGGTCAGCTGCTGTCTAAAAAAATGTGATAACTAGAATTGTTTAAAAAACTGAAAAAATACATTTTTAAAAATGTGGTTTTAATCGAATACTAGGAATGAATTTTGGTGGGAGTTACCCTTTAAATACAAACCAAAAATAAATAATACAAAACCTGCGTTACATGTTAGTAAAGCTTCATGGTATACTTTAACTCACATGTATACAATTACATTTACATTGTCTGAAACCCGATTCCACATCTGCTATTCTATAGCCATTGGAAATCAGTGAATTCTTCCTGACAATTGTTTGCACAGACCCTAATCACACGCATCTGTAACAGAACAGCCAGCTGTAGGGCAGAATTCTCCATTACACCCCATGGCTTAATGCCCACTTTTTACATTTCAAGAAATTAAGCCATTGCTTCCACCAAGGTTTAATTATTATTTTTTTTTAAAAAAGAAAGGAAATGGAAGTTAGCACATTGAATTTCCTTCCAAAGGAGATTATAATAGTCCCAGAAGAGGTATGCTAACTCCGAATGGCTTAGGAACAGACTTCGGCTGACTTGGAATAGGACTATCATACAATACAGATGCACTATTCTTACTCAATCATCTCTGTTTTAAATAATACTCAGCACAAATTTTTATGGTCTCCACAGCTTGAGCACTAAATAGAACATTTTTTTATTTGATTTATATTGCCTGCAGTATTGTACAATAATATATCACATAACAATAAGGCGTGCCCTGCTGTAACAAAATGAAAACTAAAAATGTAACCTTGGATTATTCTCACCACGCTAAACAAAGAGGAACCGCTCTAGAATGCAATAGATATCAAGTACAAGCCAGGTTGTATCAAGGGTGGTATCGGTTTCTAGCAAATTAGTATGATCCATAGTTCTGGGTTTGTTTTTTTTTCTAATCTCTTGCGGCAAAAACTAAATTAAACACATCTTATTTGGTCGGTAACAAGTATGCGTGGGATATTCATTCTATAGCTACGCGAAGACACAATAATAATACTCTGGATATCCTCTGCTACAAAAACAACGAGTAGGAAAGTGAATCCATTTCCCGCAATATAAAACGACACCATCGTTGTTACATTAGTAGGTTTCTAAATATTTAAGCTTCGTCAGTTGATTTCCGCCGTGTTCATTAAGGGTCGTTTTAAAGGAGTGGGGGTTTCCACAGCGGACCTCGCTCTAGAAAAGTAACAGCAAGTGCCAAGTGCTGAGCAGACTGTTAAAATAAAGGAGACAGGGACTCTCTCCCAAGGAGCCAGGATGTATTGATGTAATCTTCCAAAATTTCCTCTAGATAATCTTGGACATCAGAAAACAATCCTGGAGGACGTTTTTTGGAGCCTGCCTTCTCATTACAAGGTCAGAGGAAGGATAACTGGATTTCATCCTCCACATGCCCAAGGATTTAAGGCTTTTAGAACAAACTGTAGATGAGGGACAAAGTTGAACCAGAAAAGAAAACTATTTTCTGAAACGTAAAAAAAAAAGAATCCTTTTCGATGGTAGAAAGACAAGCATGTCCTGAAAGACTGCACCTTCTAGTATGTTGTTGCGTTGTTGGTTGTTTGCCTCTAAAACCATGAGGGTTTTCTTTATTCTAGGACATTCTGTGGGGAAGGTACAAAAACTTTAAGCCCAGATGACAAACTTAGAAAAATAGCCACTCAATATCGTTTTCCAGCCAGGAAAAAAAAAAAAACGGTTAATCCCCTAAAGTAGAATTTTGCAGGAGAGTTAGGGTTTTAATTGCATGAACAGTGAATTACAAACAGTCAGCCCTGGCGCGTTTCTCATGCAAGTGCGGAGTCGGACCTGCATAGTGCATAGTTTAATCAGCGAGGATCTCTTTAGGTACGCTTTATACAGGGCTATCCCAGTAGAGGCTCAGGTTGGCTTTTAACATATAGTGAAATCGGTGAAATGTAACTGCAAATCTCCTGCCAAATCCATCTTTAGTGAACCCATTTTAAGAATTATCCAGAACACCAAAAGGAAAGCATAAAAACCTATAACAGGAGCTCTGACACGTTTCTGTGACTTTATGAACCCCGTGTGTGGAATTACAATTAAAATCCCAAAGCTAAGTGAGTGAGCTGGCGAGACCCGACATACTCTGTATCTCGAACAGTCAATAAGACTAAGGGTTACGCTCCTCTAAGATCACCATAATTTTCCACCCACTATTATAGTTGGAAAATCTCTGGTGCCCAGCGGCACTTGCCTGGTGATCACGAGAAATATCCATAGTAGAATGAGTTGACAAACCCGATAACCTGAAATCCTTTATTGGGGATCTATCAAAGAGTGCTATATGGTGTGGCAATGTATACCCACCTTCCTTTGTTATTTTGGTTATACTGGTCTCCTTTCTGATATAAAAATAGATAAAAAGCCACCCCACAGATTTTGGCTCACATGCAAAATACTACAAAGGGTAGCGAATATGTTACTATATCCTTGACCTTTCAAGGGAAGGAGCACTACATAAATTGCCAAGATTCGCTTCCTTAGTTCAAGTGTTACAGTTAAGCAATGTGTTTACAATGTACCTTCAAACAGTTTGTCGCCGGGTGATTCATCTGAACTACCGAGTTTAGTAAAACAATCAGTTAGCCAAGCACGTTGGGTTATAGGATAGAGACAGCTTCCCCTAGAACTACACAATAGTAATGGGAATTCCAGCACTTTCCTGTTTTAATCCTATAAAAGCTATTCCTGGTTATAACTTCATGGGCTATTTTTACGAAGACACATTGTTTTGAAGGTCACCCTTAAAGGGAACTCCAAACGTTTTCTTTTCTATAGGTTTCATATTTGTATTGTCATTAGAGTACTCATCGATGAGTGCTACGTTGGTTTTGGTTAGAAGGGCAGGATAATTTACATAAAGCTTCACATAGGTGTTTTCCCAGCTGGACTTTGGACACCAAGGGGCCGTAATAGCCTAAAGCCGACATCAGAAGCGTCACACGAGAAGCCAGAGAATGGAACATTTGACACTATTTGGAGGATACATTTTTTACATCATGGCATACCCTGTGTCATCAGTACCATGTGCTGATCTCCAAGAGGCTTCCAGGTCTTGAGAACTAAAATATCAAATGCCAGAGGATCATAGGTAGGTGAGGTGTTCTGCAATGTAATACTACACACATAGTGCTTATAACCAATGGACATTAACAAAAGTATGGTAGGAGTTCCTTTTAAATGAGAATTCTTAACTTGTCCTCCCATTGTAATAGCACTATGGAATAATACTGGTTATGTCTTGTTAACCCATTGCACAGCACCGCAGAACATGAGTGCCAATAGTCAATAAGAAATAATAAGAATGCCCATTAGTATTAAGGAAAAGTGTGAACTTGAATGGGCAATATGAATGCCATCATCATTCTCCAGCAGCAGTCCTCACCATGCGCGCCGGGCCGATGCAGGGAGCATAGCCATGATCTGGCTCATGCAGACCCCGTGTAGTAGGGCTGGGCAAAGGCTCCTCTAGTGCCTCACATTTGGCAGCTAATCTCAGACGAATATTCCCATTACCCAACTATTATAGCCATGTAGACACATAGGATTTCAATATTGTTCTTAGCAGAGTAAAACGAAGATGCAGATCAGAAATCAGGCTATAAAGATATTAGATTTCATGAAACGTAACATTTCGGTTACTGTGAAAATAACCAATTTAGCCGTTTAACAACATGATAAACATGTAACATAATACAGCCCTGTTAAGGAGTATTTACCTTTTAAAGAATAAAATAAAATCCAGTAGGGATTCTCACAGTTTTACTTAGTGTCAAGTATAAGAGAGATGATTACGTCTCCATGATTTATCATATTAATACATTTAACATATGTAGCTTTTTGTTTTCATTTGTGCAGCCCTATATAAAAAAAACCCCCCACAGTCATTTTGCCAAAGATTGATCATGCACACTTCATGACCTGGATGAACCCCAAACTCATGACTGGAGTTTGTTGGATCACTTCTAGGAATACAGTCACCGGCTGAGCATTTGTTTCCATTTAAATAGTATTCTTGGCTTGTGTTTAACTTCAGTTAGCAAACTGAGCATTTACACCAGACAAGGAGTTCACGCTTCAACAAAGTGATTCTTAAAGGGGATCCGTCTCTTTTCCCAAATATTATATGGTTAATGTAAAGTGGAGGTTACAGGTTAAAATAAGCAACACCCAGCATTGAAGACCCTTCATATTTATACCATGCGGAAAGGTATCTTAACTCCCCGCCCCACCGCCAGCTATTTTCTGGGCAGGAGATGCATTCAGCCAAACACTAACGAGACCCCCCCCACCCCACAGCACATGGAAAGCACTCACATTCATTTTAATGGGATCACTGTCCTGCCACTGATTGGCTGCTTCAAGCCAATCAGTGGAGAGGATCGTCAGACCACGGAGGACGTGAGGATCTGCAGCTCGTCTCAAAAGGTAACAGGTTTTACCTATTTTTACCTTTTAAAAAGAATGCACATTAAAGCGCTCATTAAGTATTTTAATATAATAACAAAAAATGATTAGATAATGCCGGCTTTGCCACAGGCTGCTGCCATACTCAGTTTGCATAAACGCTTAAACTAGATGTGTCCATACATGCATGTATGTTGTGACGGGTAAAGACCCCTATATAATATACAGCCATTTAAGATTATGGAAAGATAAATGAGGTAACCAAAGTTGACTAAAAAGCATTCTGTAAGAACAGGATGAAAAATGGGTAACCAGCATTATGGTTTGGACTAACAGAAATAGTTTCCAAATGTAGAGCAGATGATATTTTCAGGACATAGTAAATACAAGTTAAAATACAAGTTTCTTGAAACCTCTTGTGGTCTCCCGTTTTGCTGAGTTTGCACTGAAGCACGTGTCTACCATCGCCTTCCAGAACGAAAAAAGTGTACAGAACAAGGGAAGGGCTCAATTTTGTATAAAGCACATCAGAAATGCTTAGAATCCAATGGTTTTAGTGCGGCACAAGACAAAAGGAGCAGGGCTATTCCTACCTAAGCTCTATACCCTCCGCCATTTTATAACCGTACCACTCCATTGGAGCCTAGCTGTGCCTAGCAGCATCCTGAGCATTAAGTCAAGCCTAAATGGAAGCCCTATGCACCAAAAATGTAGTCACTACAATGAACACATTATCAAACTACTTTTTGGCTTAGATCAGGTAAGTGCTCGTAACAGAGGGATAGCTCGATCCTTTGGTCTGAAGGCTGGGGTTGTCGGAAGCCTAAAGTGCCATGGAGCCTCCAGACAAGGACCAGGATCTTGGTGACAGCCACAATGGGAGTTATATTAACAACTGGGGATGTGTACTGCATACATAGGTGTGTATCATCATGTAAAAACTAACACAAGCACTAAAAGGTTGGAACAAACTTTTGCAAGTGAATGTTCAAGGCATTCCTGTACCCGTTTGCGTGTTCTTCTTTATAAATCATGGTCAGGAGACAGTTCTACTTCTTGATAGGCCACCAATAGAAGTTTGCAGTGAAAGATATAATAAACCTAAACATTCATGGAGCTGTATAAGGTAAAAGCTGGTTGACTCGGTATTTAATTACACGCCTACTGTATGCTTCAGAATACTACATTCTAAAATGCATTTTCAGGGAGGAATGGTAAGGAACAGTCATTATCAACTTCCCACAGGACCCCTGAAGCTGGAATATGAGGAACTTGCATAATTTGACAAAATTCTTGCAAAATCCTTACCGTATGCCTCAAATCAACTAAATGCCACCCAGAAAACACAGCCAAAAACAAAAATAAAAAGTACGTGGTGATAAAAGGTGTTAGTAATGCATGCTCCTGTCAGGTATTGACTTTAAGTGCACTAAAGGAGGGCATTGGCTTAGTATAATGGAAATTACTGGCTATGAGAATGCCAGAAACAGCTCATTTCCATCTCGACCTAGCCTAATAAAAGCACAGAATACATCCTGAGCTGAGAATATTTGATGGATACGAGTCTCAGTATTCTGCAGCCCTAAACCTCGCAATAACATGCACAGAAAACATCAGATCCGTTGAGCTTGTGTATCGCTATGGCTCTGAATATATGCAATATGTAAAGTTCAATCACATGAATCAATTGGTCACAAAGGGACATAAACACTGGATAAACCCTGTCCCCTTGCCACATTTGTAACCACTTAAACTATTTAATTTTAATGTATTTTTTTAATTTTGCCAATTGTGATTTTGAAAAGGCGGCCCAGGCCCATTAAAGGGGCAATTTAACACTAAAATGTAAAAATACAATGGTAATTGCCAGTACCTTGAGATGGAAGTCATTAGTTCATAAAAGGTTAATAGGTGGCACAACGAGTGAACGTTACATGTATAAATCTCACTATAATTTGATGTTCACACTTCATTTAACATGTGAATGAGGTGCGCCTCAAACCGAGTGCCCAACTCTCAAATTCAATAACACCTTTATTCTACCCCAGCTTAGTGCACATACACTTCTGGATTTATATCCAATAATGAGGATGTTAATGTTTTACATACATACATGGAGATTTCCCTTATTTTATGGGTCGGAGAAAAAAAAATCCAGAAAGGCATTCCCTTTGTTACTTTAGCTGTAATGAACTCTGAGCTAGTTCATGTTCAAAGACAGATATCCAGGAGAGAGAAAAGATAGAACGCAACCTCCTTTCCTCGGGCCTATTCCTTAAAAGAAGTTTTGTCCCAATTTATCTCTGACAACACAATGCTTATTCAGCCATTCAGGTCTGTCTGATAGGCTGTCAGCACTTCTATGCCAAACAATAGACAAATGTCACTTGATTGTGAAATGCTTCCAGGGTCGTTATCCTAATGTTTACATTGGACTAGAAGATATCAACTAAAACCCCCAGAGAATGTCACGGATATATTTTTCAATGGATCCAAGATCATTCAGATTATAATCATACAATGGAATTTGACAGAAAGTGTCAAATTATATCGTTTCCCAATAATTACTAACAAAACAAGAACAAGAAAAAATGTAAGCATTGTTGGTGAAAGAGTAAAGATTTTTGCGGCAACATTCAAAACACTTATTTTGAATTCAGGAACAAAGCTTGAGTTGTATAAACCCGCTCCAAAGGCAGAATTATTCAGTATGATCTGAAAAATAGTAAAGCTTGATATAAATCTTCACATGGTTGATCCTTTAAGTAGCACACTAGTTTATTGTACTAGCTAATGGGCCATCATAGTCCTCAGGAATGACCCTTAAAATTGCTAGCTGCAACATGCTAGTATCCGCAAACAAACCAGAAAGCACAAGAGTTTGGGTCCTTCAGAATTAAAATTTAGAAAGTTAATTTTAAAAAGAATGCTACGTTGGGGTACAGCAAATATTTTTTTATGGCTCTCACATGGTACATTTTTTTCTATGCTGTAAAATCTCCCTGGTTAGCATCTCAACACATATATATTTCGCACCATAAGCTATTTTCACATTTAAGATGAACAAAGACTTTCAGTATCTGGATAATTTAGGTTTGGAGTATCCAGGTATGCTAAATTATAAAAGGAAAGTTAGTCAAAACACAATACTTGCACCAAAATCCATTATGTCTTGGCTCGGACAGCATAGGTTCAACGAATGAACCTCACAAGCATTCAATGTGCCAATGGAATAGAAGTCATCAGGAAGTCACCAAAGTCCACAAATATAATGGGTCTTACAAAGAGTGATTCTTGATACATAACCTTTCTATACAATTCTATATGGGTTATTGGCCTACTTAAACTTGTCTCAGTGGTTTACATTTTAAGATGACTCTAATGTAGGGCTGGGTGTCACTTGGGCAGAGGAATTACAAAGTGGATTCTGCAAGCACTTACTACCCCACTGTTTGTTCAGTTTGCCAGCTGCCCATCAAGCCTTACAAAGCAATTAACACATTCCCGAGAAAGTCAGGACTTTGTAAATATGCTACTAAAGCTCTAGTTCAGTAATCAAACCAGAGATTCCGTGTTTACTTTATCATTCCGGTGTCAAATAGTTGGACCACTCACTCAGCACTTCAAAGATGTTTGCGATCTGATGCTTTTAACACAAGGAGCTAAGTCAACACTACGGAATTAATTGAAACGTAACTTGACTGCAGACATGCGCTGGGAGTCTGCGTTCAAAATGCAACGATAAAGACTTAATTGATACAATTTTATGTTACAAACCTGTTGCACTAAATATTAATTTGACCAATTCCATCAAGCTGGAAAGACAGTCACTCTCTGGCTTTTAGAGGACAACCCCGACCAACGTTGGATGATTAAAAGCGAGGCATCCTAGGAACATCTATTAATAATATCAAAATGAAAAACAGGAAAAACACACAGCAAGTTGTTTAAAAGACATGCAAACTTCCATGACCTCTGGGGTTACGTTCAGTACTCTGCGTGAGTCTGCAGAATCCCCTCCGCTGCATTTGCCAGCTGAAGTGTATATGATGGCTAGTGTGCTTTCAACGTGAGTTAATTGGTATAGGGATTTTAAATTGTCCTTGCTAGATATTTTACTGTCCTCTATTGTAACAGTGGTACAAAATCTGCTGGTGCTATATAAACTAATCAAAAGTATGATGATTTGGGGAAAAAGACTCCCTCCCCCTACATTTCTGCTCTCCTAACAAAACATACCCCTTCTCGATCCTTACGTTCTTCCTGTGGACTAAGGCTTTGCTCTTTCCTTATCATCTTGTCCTTTTTATAAAATACTTCTCTTGTGCTGCCCAATACCTCTGGAACCCATTCCCTCCTAACCTCCATATTCAAGCAAACCCCCAAAAGGGAGGGGGTAAAAGCTTTACAGCTAGAACGTCCCTGCCACTAACGCAGCTCCCATATACAATCTTATGGCACTCCCCCCCCCCCCCGTTCTCCTCTATAAACGAATGCTTCTCTATATTCTGTAGATTGGACGCTTACAAGCAGGGCCATCTTTACCCAACGTAATCGGTTTGTCTTTGCCAGTTTTAGTTTTGTCATATACCTTCTAAATGTATGTACCCTTGAGCAGCGTTTCATAAAATGACATCCTAGAGGTCGGGTTCCCCCTGTATTTTCTGATTTTTTTTGTAATATCAAATTTAAATGTATTTATTAGGCATCTGACGGTTCATTGGTTAGATTACCACCCCTGACTAGCCAGGAGGTGTCCAAACCATTCTATGAGGTTCAGATATTTTTCACGGTTAACACACAATGCCTGGCTCAGAGATGCAATGTTAATGGTCTTAAGCCTACATAGAAAGAGTTAGACTTTTTAATTTGAGCTCTTTGATTTTAAAGGTTTGTTCAAACAGTAAAAAAATACAATGTTTACACTACCAAAAGAAAGAAGAAAAAATATCACAAAATCTGTACATTGTAATATTTCTAAATATTTAACTATTCAGTTAATCACGTATAAAATGTATATATTTAACTTAAAAATGCAAGAGTCACAAAGAAAGGAAATTGCAGCCATTGTCGGGGGTAAAAAAAGCAAATAAAAAGTAAACATCTGGTGATGGAAAGGACAATTCAGAGATCATAGCAAAAGTGTTAAAAGCTTTTATCACCACTGGGGTTTATTTATACATCAAGTAGAAACTCTCCCGCTGCTAAGGCGCACACAAACACAAAGATGGTCGTGCCACGGCTGTACATACAGTATGGACAAACTGCATCCTTGTGATCCCCCCATTGATTTGTCCATATCCTCACCTGACATGGCAACACTCAAATTAAGTGGGGCTTCCATATCCGACCTATCTTTGCGGATTTTGTTTTCTCATTGGAGTGTATTCATGACGTGCCCTCTCAAGATATCCACTAAAATGTCTGAAGTTCTAACGTGGTCCTTTTTGAAGGGGCCATTTGTCAAGGTCCCCTCAGCTAGGCAAGCCCTCAGCAATTCCTTCTTGTGTTTCTGCAAGCGGTTTAACTTATTGAGTGAAGAAAAATAAATAAAAATCAAAGGAGTCCAAACTCACAGATGAGAGATACCGGCGAATGGTAGATATACCAACCACTGGAGATTAGTAACCACACACCTCCACTAGCACAGTTTAAAATTGTCCAAAAGACCTAGGAGGTCTCTTCAAAAAGAACAGATTCATCTGAAGATTAGCCCTCTGAGGTTGCGCATATGTATATACGACATGAGATCCATTTCTACATCCAATAAAAGGTGTCAGGAGAGACCGTAAGCTTTAAGTAATCACATTAAATTATTAATTTAACACTCTCAGTCGGTAGAATAGCACTGGGGCATTTAATTAAAAAAAAAAATATGACCGATACACACAATGTGAAGTCTGTAGACCCCCTACTTGAAAGCACTTTGTTTACTTCACGCACGAATGCACTGCAAGTACCAAAAGGTCACAGGTTATCCCATGTGGCTTTAAACCTTGTTGAGGAAAAAAACAATATAATAGGAACTACAGAGACCACACTTGTGATGGACACAATAGACTGTAATAACAGACTATTATTGCCATTATTATCCTTTCTTCCAAACCATCCACATATAATGCATACCTCAGGGGTTTTTTTGTCAGAGAGGACAGCATGAGTCATCTGGACTTTTGTTCATTAGAGTGCAATGAAACTATGTACGTAATATTAGTTTTTACAGAGATTAAAAATAATGCTCTAATCCATATACTCCGGGGTGATCCATTTCTCCAACCAAGAATTAAGTTTGCAGGTTACGTTTAGAACCCAACATATTTGGAGATCTTCTTCTCCGGTGGAACTCTTGTTTTGATGCATGTTCTCGTACGCTGAGCATATACTATTCAGACAAAATCCTACAAACCCTATAATCTAGGAGGTCAGATGATGAAACAAGTACACATATACTACTACTGATCTCATAAACACTCTATGAACATTGCTTACACCTATTATGAGATGACATAAGATAGCAGCCAGCTTGACTACCTCTTGGCACATGTCCCTTTGTCTGATGGTCCAGGCGTCTGGAATATAGCTTTATCCGAGTATGAGGTCCCGATATGCCATCATCTACTAGCCGTCCATGTGATTGAATGCACATTCTAAGCTAGCAATAGAGTACACTTACCTGTTAAGACATACAAATACCGCACTGGTCTTAAAGATGGATATCCTTAACAGTCATTGATTACTGATTTTAGAGGGGGGTATGTACAAAAACTCTAAGTTTAGTTCTCTGAATGATCATATATAAAAGGAACCAGTCTCTGTATTAATGCTAAAAAAAACCCCATCTTCTTCTTGCAAAGTAACATTTCATTTCTCAAAAATGGGAGATTGACAATTACAGTGTTATTAAGGAAAACATAAATCAAAATGTATAAATAATTTGAGTTGTCTCTAGCGGGCAGTGTATCAGATGTTTATTGGAAGCAGATGAAGGACATGTGACTCCAAGAAGCCTAAATAGAATAAAGCCCAGTGAAGAATGCCATAAACAACTGTGTTTGGGATGAAATTATAGGCTTGTCTAATTTGACTGCAATATGTCTATTAAAAACAACAATTTAAGGATAAATCACACAATCATGATTGTTCTGCTGGATATCTTAATAAATGTGACCTAAAACCTGTACTAAACTTAAAATACAAAACAAATATTACAACTTTAGAGTGGCCATCTATCCTCAGACAAACATTCTAAGCTATCAAGCTGCTTCTATGTAATATGAGTATAGATAATTAGTTAAAATATATCCACTAAGCAAATAGACATAACTATTATCTTTAATTCTATTTAATCAGCCGCCAACAGTTATCTATTTTTTTTCTGCTACCATGGAAACCAGCAAATACAGTAAATATCCTAAATTTTCATGTAGTCCTCTTTGCAAATTCAAAGGGATTTTGCAGAATTCCGGTATGCATTTGCCTCTATTTCTGCCCCCTTCACCAAGGCAAGACTCACCTCCCGATGCCTACATCCATGTGGTATACTCAGTCAACTCCAGTGCTGGCTCAGTAACAGCTCCAAGGAGGGGAGTCCAACAAGAACAGTATGAGCAATGGGAACACTAGGGAAACCCAGCACAATACCACATAAGATGCCACTAAAGTGGGTGGTAAGACCAAAGCTGACTTATTATGGTCTTTGTGGTTACGATAAACGAATCACTTGATACCCAGCAGAAAGCACGCCCAACGTACGTGAACACAGAAGCAGAAGAATGGCTTGAATGCCATAACCTCATGGTGGCAACAAAGTCTATTTATCTTAACATTCGAAGCAACCAGGAAGCTACCACACAGGGTAGAAGAGTCTGTTTAACTGTTGGTAAAGGGAGACACGTTATGGCTTCACAAATTGGCCTATTAGCGAGTGTTTATACAAGTGTGTGTTTTGATAGCTCAGGTTGGTGGCCTGGAACACTGCCAGACCAACTGTTTACTATATAAACGCAGAGTTTCCTCTTCAAAAAGACCTGTGACGGGCACGAGCAATCAACACAAGAGTACCGGGCCCCAAGCAGCCGGAGGGGAGAGAGTTCACAGTTATATTAGATTTAGGCTCTAGCTGCATTCTGATGGTCAGAACGCTCCGTTCCATATAATGCTTGGCCATCAGCGGTACATAATGTTATACATTAGGAGTCAAAGTGAATATGGACCGAGCTCCAAATTATTCACAACAGGTGACCATCAACCACAAACCTTATTTTCATTTTTTAGCATCTGACATATTTAAGCAGCCTTCAAATGAAATGGTGCAATATAGAGTATTTTACACTGTGACCAAGTTTTTTTCTTTTTATAAATCACTGACAAAAACTGGGTGGGAGGCAGAAGGAAACATTACTAAATGTAATAACTTTCTTTTGTTAACCCATTTAAGAAATGATCACAAAGTAATTCTAATAGACGGAGAATTGTTGTGTAGTCTCAGCTGTCATTATTTGCTGCCAAACACTATGTGCACTAAGCCATACCCTGATTTTTTATAAGGTATAAAGGTATTTATATATATATCATTTTATCGTTTAACAAAACACAAACTGAGTGAACAGAAGAAAAATCTAAATCTAATCTTTGTATAAAAAACAGCATCAATTCTTCTAGGTACATTTGAGCACTTTTTTTTTCCCTTTTAATTTTTTTAAGGAACTTGGCAGGTTGGTTGTTCCAAACATCTTGGGAGAACTAACCACAGTTAGTATGTGGATTTAGGATCAGAACTCTGTGGGGGCCATACCACCACTTCCAAGAATCCTTGTCCATAACATTGTCCCATTCAGCATTCCAAGACATTTTGGACAATGCTACACTTCCAACTTTGTGGGAACAGTTTGGGGAAGGACCTTTTCTATTCCAGCAGTTTTGTGTGGAAGAACTTGACCGGCCCGCACAGAGCCCTGACCTCAACCCCATCGAACACCTTTGGGATGACCAGGAATGGATATTGCGATCCAGACCTTCTCACCCGACATCAGTGCCTGACCTGGAAACTGGTATAGCTGCAAAGGTGGGGCAACTACATACTACTGTGTAACTATCAAGAACACAATGTCATAAAAGTCCCTGTTGGTGTAACAGTCAGGTGTCCTAATACTTTTGTCCATATAGCTTACATAGAAAATTAATACGGATACGCCTCTTATCCTTCTAATGGTATTGTCAATTTCGCATATTGTCAAGTTTATTTTTAACCCTTACACTATTGTAATAGCAGTGCCACCTGTCTGTCTTACTTATGGAACTATAAAATAATACGTCACAAGTATGATGCTTCTATTAATATATTAATTTCGCTTGGGTCAGGGATATTATCCATGAAGGCCCTTCCACAAAAGACAATCCAATAAACGTGTTTTATCTGCAGACCTGGATGCTGACATTGTTGTCAGCCTTGATATTTTGGGTGGCTTTCCCTTCTCATTCACCACACTGATCTGTTACTTTATGTCAATGCTTATGAAGACCATTCCTCCATAGACTTTCATGAGTCAGCATATCATAAGGCAGTAGGAGAAGAAGTCAGGTTGTTTGTATAGTTAATTGGGCTAAGAAAACAGATCTAGGACACATAACTAATGCATAATATACAATTGCCTTCAACCGTATGCAATAACTAGAACTGTTTAAAAAAGAAACCAGCACAGTATTTGTGAAAACCTTTTAAATTAAATAAATACATTTTTTTTAAAAATCGGGTGTTCTAGTTCCCCTATATATTTTTTTTTAATTCATTGCGAAATCATGTATATTTGAAACCTACATTTTTTTAAAAATGTATCCTGTACATGATACCGCGATTAGGTAGAAGCACATCAGTCCACCCCATTAGTCATGCAGGAGCATTGCACAGTGGTATAAAACGGACTACTGCGCTCCTGTTGGATGCAACTTGACTTCTGATAACTTTTAAGTAGTTACCAGCAGCTCTTCTATCACATTTGGAAGAGGCTGACTAGAAAAGGAACAGAAACTAATGAGTGCAATTCTATACTTTACCATAATCTTGGGAACTAAAAGAAAAATGCATTACTAAACACAGTAAAATGTCTAGTTTTACAAACACTATAAACAAAAGTAGATTATGCAGTTATGGCAAGGCAATAAATAACTTACAAACTACCTTTTAAGTGTCAGGGGTGAGCGGTTCACTAGGCAGGGAAATGGTTAATGAGCACCAACAAATCATGCTCCCTGTATAAGACACTTAATAGATGTCTGCTATATTGTAGCGCACTCAACGCCACATATAGGGACATCAGGTTTCTATTAGGGGACAGAGCTCCAGCTCACTGAATGCTGGCAACCCAATATCTTATTTAACCATTTAGTTTACTTAAAAATGTAAAGCCTGGAATAAAAAATAAATGCCACTGAAATTTGGTTAACTGTAGCAGATCGGTGACTTTTATCTGACTTTAACGAAAAAAGATTATTAATGAGAGGGGAAAAGTCCCAGATGTATATATACTTCAGATATTTGTATCCGTTTAGTAGTTAGAGTCCATCTGTCTGTGTGTGTAATGAAATCAAAACATTTAAGTTGTTACATATAGCCATATCCAGCAGCCTCCCCTGTAAATAAACATCAATTAATAGAAAACAAATCTGAGCCACTTACAGTGAACAGAAGGGCAGGCTTACTCCCCAGCTGAAGGACACAATGACTAGCTAGCCCTCCAACTCATGTCACTGGGTGGTCCAGACTCAGTGATCTCATTCCCTAAGTGATCATGAAACACAAAGCCATTGCACAAAAAACCCTGGAGGGTAAAATTAAATGGAGTCCTTCTTTGACCACTTGGCACAGATCAGTCATATAATTATTCCAAACTAAGTTCTAAATAAAAGATAAAATGCATTGTGCTGTCAAACACATGCATGAGGACTGGTAGAAGACACCACACGCCCCCTATCGGAAAGAAATGAAACCGCGCCTAAAAATATTGAAATCGGTTAAAGAGCTTCTGTTTTTTGTCCAGGTGGCTGAAAAATGACAACTAGAGTTTAAAATACACTTAAGTCTGTTGGCCACCGATATGGGGAGTCTGACTTTCCATAGCCTGCCCAGCTACTAGCAGTCACAGGCTGGGGCTGGTTTCTTTCAGGGATCAGCAGCAGGGGTGATGATCTGGAATCATTATTAAGGCTCCGTAAAGCTGATGCCCCTGCTGCAAACATCAACAATCCATAGCTATTCATGTATATGCAGAGATCCAGCTCTCTACCTACAGACTGCGAGCGAAATACCCCCCAACATTTAAAGTTCTGCACTCGGGGGGCTATTATGCAGTTCCTGTATACCCCAAAACCCACCTGGGTAATACCCCCAGTTCCAAGAGCAAAATAAGCAAATCGGGACTGCTAGAGAGTTAACCCCTTCACTCCCATTGAAACGCTCTGCATCGTATGTGTCAGTAACGGGATCGTTTAAAATCAGCTCCGGAGCAGCCATCCCCAGCCCACCGCGGGTTAATGTTATAACGCTCTATCCCAATGAGTGACCGAAAAGCAATAAGGCATCCTCATATCGCATTATAATACAGGCATCTCTCTCATCACAAACTGCTACAGCAACAGGAGAAATGAATGAATCCGAAAGACCGGGAGCGAGCATCCCGTGTGCAGCCACTTACCCAGCCCTGCGCGCACACTTCCCACAGGACTCGTTATACATCAGCCTGGCTGCCGGCTCCTTTATCCTCCGTTACACAGCCCGAGCAGTCCGGTCCTGAGCAGATTGCGCTCCCTTCCCCCAACTCATTCAACGCGCACTGCGAGCCCAGAAAGCATCGGCAGCCCCAGCGTGTGGGGGGGAGCGCCTGGTCACCTCCCAGTGACGCCACCAAGCCCCGCCCCCTCTAGACTCTGAGCCAGACAGTCCCTTGGTGGTTTGGGGACGAGGAGTCATTAAGCGAGGCGGCCAGGGAATCCCTGCTAGCATCCGCCTGTAATAATAACTTCTCAATAGCGAGCGCGCCATAAAAATGCCTGTGACAGAAAACACAAGAGATTTATTCCATGCATGAAAGTTTTACTTATTATTATCTTTTATTTATATGGTGCCCACAATTTACACAGCACTTCCTACAATATATACATTCAAGGGGTCTGCCTAAACTACAACTGACAGACAGGGGGAAACCATGACATTAGCATACCTGCGAACTCTCCGGGTCTCTACGGGAAACCCCCGAAACTCTTACAGGGAGACTCCGGGTCTCTACAGGAAATCTCTACGTCTCTACGGGGAATCTCTGGGTCTCCACAGGGAGTCTCCGGGTCTCTACAGGGGGTCTCCGGGTCTCGTACGGGGAGTCTTCGGGTCTCTACGGATAGTCTCCGGGTCTCTACGGGGAGTCTCCGGGTCCCTAGAGGGAATCTCTGGGTCTCTACAGGGGGTCTCCGGGTCTTCCAGTAGAGTTACGTTTTATTTATTTAAGAGGCAGTGAAACATGAAAATATACCAAATCGACAATAATAACTATATGTTGAGAGCTCCTGGCTCTGTTCATGTAAGCTTGCAATCCGTTACAAATACAGCAAACACTGAAGGAATTCATGAGGTCATTAGATGTGCATAAAACTACCAGTAACCTAAAGAATGAAATAGAAACTGAGTCAAAAGGGTAGACTGGAGGGGCCAATGGGCTGTGTTCTGCAATAATCACTATGATGCCCATCACACCTGGGCTGGAGCAACCAGCACCTAAAGAGCATGACCGGGTCATTGACTGGATTTGTCTACCCCAACATTTCAGGTGTCCAAATCAGGGAGGATGATGGCAAGAGGTGGACAGGAGTAGGGCCTGTGCTGGATGTGGGCAGGGCTGGAGGTAAGGCGACCGGCCACCTGACCCGAAGAGACATATTGCAGCACTCAGCTGCAGAGCGTCACTAGTTGGCAAAGTGGGAGCTGCAAGACAGCACAGACCTCCAATGATTTTATAACTCTATGATCATAAGAGTTACCCAGGACAGTGCCCAGGAATAGGGACCGGCCTGCAACGCCATTTATTTTCCTCGGTCTGACGTTAATAAATAATACACACAAATAGTGCCCATACTGTGTTTAAAGGTGCACTGTTTTTCTTTAATGTGTTTTAGTTTGTGTTTGTGTTTATAGAGCACTTATATTTCTAAGCAGTTACTAAGTAGATGGTGAGTCCCCGGTGTGTTGTGAGGATGTAGAAAGGGAAAACAGGAAAGAAGTGGGAGCGAGGTTCACCCCCTCACATGTGTCACACATTTCATCAGAGTGATACAGTTTACATGGGCTACAAAAAAACATACAATGCAACCTTTACTCAGCAACGGGGAAACCTTGCGGACTCAAATATAACAAATTGGTTTTACAAGGACGCGGAGCTGCGGCATTGACCTTACTGAATCGCATCATACAAAAATGTTTTATCAGCTGTTCCACAAAAGTAAGCGATACAAAAAAGTTTTCACAACACGGCCACGTGAGCTTTTGAAATCATTAGTGAAAGGAAGTCTTTTTGGGGGTGGTTAGATGTAAAAACTATAAAGGAGAACAGGAATGGTGTCAAACAAGAGGCAGACAGAGCTGAATGGTTTTAAGGTGAGCCTAATATATAAAAAAAGGGGAGCTTCCAGTAGATCTTTACCCAGAGCTCTACACTAAGTTAATCTAACTTCATATTTGCTGCATCTGCACCATTGTTCCTCTCCATTAAGTTATCCCTCTCCTGTTGTTAAGTTGCTGGCTGTTGTTGATTGGTTGGATCAGCCTTTGGAAGGGTGGGTGAGGAGAAGAAGCAAGAGAGCTTTAGGACAAGAAGTTGGTCAGATAAGGTTGGTTCTGCCACCACCTTCCACAGATCTTGACTTGCATCAGATTCAATTTTAGACTAAATATCTCCGAAACAGTTCCATTGTTTGACAAACAAAAAGTACACACTTTTCCCCTTTAATGTACCCTTGAACAGAAGCAGAGGACCAGGTGATCAAAGGGAGAGAAACAGAAATGAGGGAAACTTGCCATAGTTATGGGAAAGGGAAAGAAGTTGGCGCCATAAGCAAAATAATCTGAAAAATAATAGGAAAAGGAGCTCAGCAGGTTTTTGTGGTCTATTTATCAATCACGCCATATGGTGAATGGTGATGTGGTCCAGAGCCCCCCAGAGTTTGCTTTGGAGGAGAATCAGAAAATATTCACTTACGCAGAGTGCTCCCCACACAACATTGTCACATCCTACAGCAAAGTACAAAAGTATAATTCTCTGATGCACACCATAGTCCAGAAATCATTAAAGAGTACAACAAAAATGGTAAAAAAAAATTACATGCAAAAACCAAATAGAAATGATGTCCACAAATGACCAAAAGAGCCGATGTATAAAGTGCAGCAAGGATCGTGGTCAGTCTTTGAAGAGTATCGGACTTGCTCCCAAACCTCGTGGAGTATTTCAGGGTTGTGAGGTGTCAGAAATCCCATCAAGCATTCCGCCCATGATACTGTGTAACAATTTCTACCACTATGGGCTAGTCTGCCAAGCAATTGATTAAATACAACTAGAGAACACTGATATCTTCTGGGGCTCACAACACCGTTGACGTGTGTGGGCAGAATCTAGTTTTGGCACTATACATACGCAGCTACCAGCAATACCAATAATTGCGACACTGGCCAGGATAGCTAGAAGACATGGTATAAGGCCAGTTGGCAGGACTGTTCTGGCAAGTTTAGGTCTAGTGCCAGCAATGTGTGTTACTTCCGATGTTGGCAGACAGTAGGATTCCAGTACCATTAGGGGATCGTGGGAAATATATAGCAATTTGCATTGTTGGGCCATGTGAAAACATAAGAAAGCTGTCAGTTGTGGAAGATTACGCTACATATCTATCGTATGGTGTTATGGTTTAAAAAAATTAAACATTTAATCTCCAGTTGCAGCACAATGGGCGCATTAATATATGAACGCTCTGAAGAAATCCTGACAAATCCCAATAGCAGAATAGAGGAAGAATACGTAATTACGCTAAAAGATTTTATTAGTTCCAGATGACAGGAAAATAAAAAGAAAAGTTTTCCAACATCTGTTAAATCATTCTGTTTTATCACATGCTAAATGTGAGAGTTTGTCCAGATCTTGGAAGTGTCAGAGTATCACAATGTGGCTGTATCGTATATATAAAAAAAGACCACTATTTTGAAGTACTAGAGTTTGCTAGAGTTTTTCAGTAGAGTTTAAGATGTATAGTTTCTTTCATATGAGTTTTTAAGAAGAACAATGAAGATCACAACAGTTTGAGAAATACTTTCTTCAAAAGAAAGGACATTATAGGTCACTGACACATTTCCTAGTCAGTTTGATATCATTTTTGTGAAATACCTATAGACAGGAGGGGGACTCAAACAGAATTAAAGAAGGGGAAGAGGGAGCTTATCTGCAGGACGTAAGGGGATACAGGAATGCGTTACTTTTTTATTTTTTATTTTACTGAGAGGATGGTCGATCCACCACCCAGGTAGGACAACCGCCCAGCAGATGCCGTAGTGGGGGGGATTTCAACATTCATGTGATAGGCATATGGCTATCATGATTCTAAGATGAGAACAAGGGCTGTTGTGATAATATTGAGAGTTTTTTGCATTCTTATGGATCAACATACGTGGGTAGATGGAAGGATTGAGCTTGATGGACTATGTAAGCAAATGCCGACCTATGTCAAGGCCCAAGGTATTTTTAAAGGGAACCCAGGGACATGGGCGTCCGGAGGACAGGCAAGAAGAGGCCCTTATTCCCCTGGAAATTCAAAGAGGCTCACTGGAGCATCAGCAGAAGAGGGAGAAACGGTAGGCTGTTTAGAGCATGTTAACTAGACATGGAAGCAGAAAAAAGCTTTTATTAAATTCTGTACACCCCTCTGCTGTCAGAGTGGTTCATTCTGCTCTCTCTTATTTTGGTTCTAGGTCTGTATTCCCCTTGTGTTATTCCCAGAATGTTACGCTACACAACTGACCATTCATTTTTCAGTAGTAGGAATAGTAGCTGGTAACTGTAGATTGGGCTGCAGGAGGGGATTATAATAAGTCTTCAGTACAAACACTAACATTTGTTGACTGTATCTACAATAATATTCAGCAGCCATACTGCTGGCTGAACTTCATGGGAATTGTAGTTATAGACGGGGTTGTGGTGGCTTACACTACACAATCACTGCAGCTCACCTGAGCCAACAAAGAAGGGGAGAGGGGAATAGTGGGGAGGATATTTTACCCCCCGGAAAAAATGCTGAGGACGCCCGATCCCAGGGACCAACATATTCAGAGACTGCAAACACAATGCAATATCCATGTGCAGCCAACGGAAATCAAGACTGTAGGGACATTGGTCAGGATAGCCAGCCAGGAGGACAGAAGCCATAAAGTATGCTTCGGGGGACATGTCTTACTTTTTTAACCAGTATGTGAAGACACGCAGGCCTTTGGTGCTGTATTGCCATTGAATACATTACCATTGTAGATTATTTAATACATTAACAGCAAAATATAAAGCCCATTGTCATGCCATGGCATGAGTAACTGGGGCTTGGCACTGAATGGGTTAAGGGATTTCAGTCCAGTAACATTTGTTCACACCTTTCCTTTTGGAGCCAGAACCCAAAATAAGACTTGATTACCCCATGCTGGGTATTGTCACCTGGGACAGAAAGATATTCCTGTGGAAGAGTGGAAGGCCAGACATCCTGGCTACATCTCCCTGGGGTGTGGAGACAGGGTATCAAGGGACACATGGTACAATTAATAAATGCATAATGTCCAAAATATGATGAGTACATAACTTTTGGGCCCCATCATACATTGCATCCTTATGCCTGTGATGTGCTGGTTTCAGGGAGACCAAACACGCCATGCAGGCATGTCCATAGCGAGTGTTATGCAAACGTGTCCTTGTGCCGACTGATACAGGTGTGAAGTTTGGTATGAAAATGATCACTAGGACCAGAGAATTATGATGACCCTGGTGTCATAATTATGCCAAGCTTGGCCGGTGTTATATTACATAATTTGTGATCTCAGACCAAAGTTGAACAGATATAACCCCGCCTTCAGAAGGTCATAGTTCTGAACCCCCTACTCCCATCCCCTTGCTCAGGTAACAGGAAAAGGGTGGTCTTGGGAGGGGGGATAAAAAGGTGGGCAATTGGTAATGGGAGAGAGCCTGTTTTTACCATCACAGAGACAACATCAAGGCTCCAAGGAAATATGGTATGATACTCTGTTTTATCCCTTTTATTTTTATACTGTTTTGTACTTGTACTATCTAAGTCTATGTTTCTTTTTTTATGCATTTTTATGTAACAGCACTGTGACCCATTTCATACTCAGATTAAACATTTTTAATCAGTTCTGTCTTTGTTCTCTAATCGAATCCAGCCTAGAAGTAGCCTTTTGTATACATATAGATACGTCACGTTACTAAGCGGTTAACTGTATAGATATCAGTTTGGGGATTGTGTAGTTATCGCGGTCTGATTGTTTTTGGGTAACCTAAGACGCCCGGTTTTAAAGTTCTTGGTGGTGGCAGCGTGTTTTACACTGGGAGTTTTGGGGTGACTGGTTGGGGTTGGTGGTGGTTGCTTGGTGCCCTGCGGGGAAAGTGACCTAACGCGCCGGAAGTCTGGTTGGCGTTTGACCCGCGGCCTTGGTACGCCGTACTCCCACGTCGCGGCTCGGCCGATAGCCCTGTCCGTGACACCCATTCCCAAGAAATTAAGACACATTTATTGTTCTCCTAAATGTTAACCATTTAGTCACTTTATTAACTTTGGGTACATTGTGATACAGATCAAATGAAACACTTCTGAACAAGTGTGCCACTCACAGACGCCCTAAACGTTTGTGAGTTCATAGAGCCTTTCCCACAATACACTTGGAGTTTGTATCTACATAATCCCACATTCTCAATTTTCTCTCATGTCATAAAGCTGCACTGTACCTTTAGCATTGCACCATGTGGCTTTTAAAGAAAAAAGCTTTGCTGTTTAAAATGAAAGCATTGTTATCTTTGGATTTGCTCCATTTATTTCATTTGATAAGCCACTCGTATACAAAGGTGAGACGGCAATAAGTAGAGATAAATCCATCAAAACATCAATTGATATACACCAAGAAGGAGATCTACACACAGCGCCAGGTGTTAATTGACCTACATCACACACCTCTACAGTCTCAGTCTAGATAAAGTACCCAATTTGCACCATATGAACACTCCAGAAGTGTAATACACTTCACTCTCATGTACAATGATCCAATGTATCCAATGATGGGCGAGAGTCGTGCCTTAACTCGATGATGTGCCTAGATAGGAACCGACATGATGACATTCTCACCTGACCGGACCAGGAAGAAGACTTTAAAAGAAGAACCACGTACCTCTAGATACACCTTAATGGAGATGTATAGAGGTGAAACGTGTTGTGAATTGAGGACTGAACTTTTTATGTTTTAAATAAGCGTACTGATGCTTATTCTACTTGCGAAAAAACAAACTTTATTCATGAAGTTTATTTTTTCACATTAAATTAAAATATTCTTTCATTTCTGGTTTATAACGGTTACTGGGAGGGTCCAAGAGTGATATAAAAGAGCAGTGATCTGCTCTAAAAGTGTGAGTGAACAATACTTGGATTTCTTTATATATAAACGTTTATGCCATGAAATTGTGTTTCTTTTTTTGATACTGAACTACATTGGATACTTCCCTGCGGTGTACATGAGAGTTGAACCATATGTTCATACAGTGCAATTTGTTAGCATATCTTACCACTTTGTTTGCTATCAATTAATATACAACGTATGTATCATATGTGTTCGGTACCACCTCACTTCTTCTCAATTAATTTTATGCAAAACATTAACAGATATGAACAGATGTCCTTGAGCTGCATATAAAAGATTTCCAGCGTGTGGAAAGAGTCTCTGATTTTAAGTACCTTTTGTGTCTTCCTCCAGTTCCCCCAGGTTAGTCATTCTCCTTTAAAGCCGCAGGATTTGGTATTTTCTAATCAGATCTTTGAGCAGAATGACAAACCATGAACCATTGTATTGTACAGAAAAAAAATGAACCACAATTACTAGATTTCTATTTGTCTTTTACCTATATTTAAAGAAATAATAGGATTAAAACATATATATTTGTTGTGTGACCTCTCTGAATATCAAATATTTACAAAGATCAGGGACTTAGCAGTGACCTTGGAAAGAGTCTTGCTTTCCTTGGAACTGACCTTACCCCTTATTGAGTGAGCTGTGAATGTGGTTTTTGTGAGAAAGAATCAAAGCGTTGACCCACAGGTTAGAGTTCATTACAGAACAGCCATTAATTACTGTGTCCAGAAGGGCATGGCAAGAGGGTGTGAAAGGATCAATGGAATGTTCGGAGTGTAGACAAAAGGCATTAGTTGTCCGCAGGGGTAATACTTTAGCAGGGACAGGTCATGGGGTGATTGCCATGAAAAGTTGAAGTGGAGCACTATAGAAACCACTGAACCTAAAGAAAATCCACTTGCTGGTCATTATTAAAATGTCATTATTTCCTTGCTGCATTACTCTGGGTGAATAGTTGTCATAAATTAATTTGTGTTTAAGAGGTTAACCATAGTCAGGAAGTAGGAATGATCTCATACTAATGGAAGAGTAAAAATAAATTGTGTCATGTGCTAAACTTAGATTATACTAAGTTTCTTAGTGCTATTATTTACAATTACAAGAATTTACAATTTACAAGAATAATTTATATTTAATTTATTTATAATTGGGGTCTCTCCCATTTATGGAGCACTTTAATCCTCAACCTTTATCACCCACTCATGGTGCCCGATCATGGTCAGTGCCATGGGAACCAATACTGTCTTAATGGTCATGTGGTTTACATCATCGTACCCGACAAGATAAGATAATAATAATAATAATAATAATAATAATAATGTGTTAATGAATAAACTTTATATATTAATTAAGCTCATGGCAATAGGAAAAGTGAAAAATATTGTAAAAAAGTAGGTCACACAAAATAGCTCAGAGGTCCTATGCAGTTGGTGTTCTAACAATGGAGCACATATTTAATGGTATTAAAGCACAAAATACTGACTTTACCGACATTACTGTTTTCTTAGTGTTAAAAATAGTTCTATTGTCACTTTGCTGAAGGAATGGAAAATATAATTTTCCTGTTGTTTTCTATTTTTCATCATAATCAAATAAGGATATAACCAAATATGGAAAAATGGGATATACAGAATACTACCAATGGAAACACTTGGCTAATGAAACAGCCCACAAAATATTTCCAAAAAATACAGCACTACTAAAATAACTGATGATCTTCTGATGGCAAGGAATCATGTCACTTTACATTCCAGGTTTGTCACCTTATAGCCTGGCTGACTTGGAGCTCCTCATCCAACTTGCTGCATATAGAAGCTAGCTGGGGTGGAAAGTGGGGAAGAACTGGGTGGGTAAAGCCAAACATCCCACCCAGAGAAGCCCAATATTGAGTTATGATCCCAGGAACCTCCAGGAGTTCCTGAAAATGACAAATGAAATTATAGATAAAAATGTCAAATTCAAGATGAAAGAGAGAGACCTTGCTTGCTAAAGCTTGAGATAATTGACTTTCTTTCTTGCAGATAAATAATTGGAATTCTCCATGCTTGCAAAACGCAGGTTAGATTTGTTGTCACTACCTTGATGGCATCTCTTGAGTATATCATGATTGTGATGACATTCTCTCTCTGTGTGAGACAATTTATTTGATACAAGGATATGATACCACCAAACTAGACACAATTCATTGCCAGCTTATGGCTATAAAGATCTACAGCACCAAACTAACAGTCATCGCTTGTCTTGGGTTTTGATTTTCCCTTAAGACTTGGTACAATAATTGTTTGATCTGATTTGGCAGATTGGACCTCGTTTACCTATATCCAAGATTCCTTTAATTTATCTCAGACATTTACATGACCACTAGTGGACACACAACCCATAAGGTTCAACCACAGTGTGTGAGTGGTAGTCAGCATGTGGCTGGGGAGCACCAGTAGAATACAAGCCCTGTTATAGGGCGCAACTTATCCCTTCTGCTCTGGTCTTTGGTATATGATATACAGTATCACATCTATACAGGAACTCTTTGGTATAACATATATTTTTTTATTAGGCTGGATTATATAAACCTTTGCAAATAGCTTGAAAGATTTTTCGTAGCAAGAGCCGTGGTCTTTTCCTGAAAACCTCAATACTTTTAGATTTCATAAACAGAAAATGAGTAACTGATCATGTTGAGTTTCAGCATCCGTTTCTAAAACATGTTGCAATCAGCTTTCAGACAAACACATTTATCAGCTGTAATCCAGCTACCCTCTAACTTCTTGAGAACACACATACGTTCTCACACATACGTTCTCACACATACACGCATATACCGGAGTCAGCGTTACAGAATCAGCTCCATAATTCCATGTCATACGCAACTCATGGAATGAAATATAGCTTTCCGCAGTGAATATACATTCAGACTCCTAACAAAGCAAGATAAAGGGGGGTTAAAATGCATTTCTGGAGGCAGAGTGGCATATAGGGGGTTAAAAGGCATTTCTATAGAGGCACAGTGGCATTAAGGGGGTTAAAAGGCATATCATGAGACACTCTGCCTCCAGAAAAGCCTTAAGCCCCCATAAAACACACACATACACGCCAACTTACCACTGCTTTTGGTGTCTGGTGAGGACAGTGGGTGGAGGCCGCCATTCATGAAGTTAAAGTGGCCAGTGTGCGCACAGCGCGCCGTCCAATGGCCGTGCCTCAGCTCTTCGTCCCACCCCTTTTAAGACGTGGGACGAAGTGCTGAGGCACTGCCACTGAGCGGCGCAGTGTGTGCACACCGGCCCCTTTAACTTCATTAGGCGCCGGCGGTGGGAGGAGGCGGCCTGGGTGCCGCTTTCAATGCCACGGACCGACTGGCCCACCGGGAAATTTCCAGGTATCCCGGTGGGCCAGTACGGCCCTGACCGCGGCCGGTGGTTTGCGGCTGCAGGCGCCCCCTTTGTGGGCGCCTACTTTGCCTATAGGTGGCCCCGGCCCTGTCCACAGGACTTGCCCAGCACCCGGATTACACCCACAGGACTTGCCCGACATCCAGATTGTACATATGGGACTTGCCCGGCATCCTGACTGCATCCACAGGACTTGCTCAGCACCCAAGTTACATCCAAAGGGCTTGCCCAGCACCCAAGTTGCATCCACAGGGCTTGCCCAGCACCTACATTGCACTCCTAGGACTGCGCCAGCACCCACATTGCACTCACAGGACTTGACCACCTATCTCTCTCTCCCCTGTATGTTCTTCTTATCTCTGGATATGACGTCAAATTCTGACGCTTAGCATCAAGCACCGCAACAAAGCAGTGACACAGATGCCTTCCGCTCCCACCACTGCAGTCGGGGCCACTCTGAAGCGGGTGGCGGAAAGGAATCGAGGAGAGAGAAGGGCATCGAGCTGTCGATTAAAACATTTTCACGGACAAGCCACTCATACAGAGGTCCTTTATCGGCAAACACCACTCCTGTAGCACATTGTGTTTGCTAATCCAATCTAAAGTTGAAAAGGTTAATTGATCATTATAAAGACCCCAAACTTTTGAACCCGTAACGTGTGCATATTATAGCTACCAGTATTTAATTCCCTTATTTGCATAAGGATATATATTTCATACTTTGCATGGCCTTTCTGTATAACGCTTAGTATATTATTAATGCCAAACAGAAATAATATCATTCTACTATTAGGTTAAATAAAAGCTGGACAATGGCCGTAAAGTCTACAACATTCCTCAAGCACTCCCTTCCCAGCATTTAAAGGTTCAGTGTCAGGACCACATCAAAGGGATTGATTTACATCGTTTGACAAGAAATATTGCTGCTTAATCCCATCATGTTTTATTGATTGTTTGAGCAGATATATGATAGCTCTGCCCTTTTAGGACTGTCCTTGTAAGATTTCTGACACATAGCAGACACGTTCTCTTTAGAAGTGTTCTTTGGTTGCCCCAGGTTTCTCTTTCATCCAAAAACTGCAATTGGTTATAAAATGTTCCATTTGAAAAATCAAATTGACATGAAACATTGTTTTAACTATACCGGTTCACAAAATATATCCTCAAATTGCTTTGCAATGCACATAAGATTACTGGAAATTCAGAACAATTGCCATGTGTCTTCTTAGAACAAAACTTTGCCAAAACAAAGCATTGCATAACATTCACAGCACAAACTCCAAAAGGCCCCCTTGTGCCCCCGCCACTGGTTACTAACACACGCACTAGCACACATACATGTACACACTCACTCTTAACACACATACACAACAGGTCCAGACTGGTGATCACAAGGGGGCACCCACACTTTAAGTCCAGGGGCCGGCTGTTAAAATCGGTGCTGAATATATGCGGCTTTTACACGTTTAGTTATTTGTTAAAAAAGTAAAAGCTGATTCAAGGAAGGGCAAAGAATGGGTTACTATATGAAGAAAAATTCTGTAAACAAGAAGAAAAACAGAGGTAATAAAAACATGTTAAACTAATAAAAAAAACAGTGGTCCTGTTCTGGTGTACCTACAAAAATCAAAATGCATGTTAAAAATATCTGGGTGACATCTTTAATACACCATAACTGTGAGTTCAAAAGAGTCTAGAGCGCTCCCATCATTTTTGTTTTACTGTTTAAATCTTGTGTGGAGGAACCACAAGGGTTTTTGTTTGGTAGCTTTTATTAAAGGGCTTTGTCATTTACTTTTACTATATATTTTGCATCAAAATAATTCTTGTTGTGTTAGTGGACAGAGAATACCAGAACAGGATATTGGGACGAACAAACGTCATAAAACAAAACATCGACATGTGCGTTAACAAGATAAGGAACATAAACTCTTTGTATTTAGCCATAACACCATACTAAAGCAATACAGTTCTCTATATCAAAAGAATGTGTGAAATGTTAATAAATCCATTCCTGTTTAGTAAACCTCAGGAATTAAAGAAAAGCTCTGTGGAATATAATGGTGCTATAGTAACCAATAAAAAATATAAACTAGCATCCTAGTTTTAGAGTAGGGAGAACTGCTTATATTCTGTTTTTTTGAAATAATATATTGTTTTACATGATAGGTGCGTATTTGTTACCAGTAATCCTTTTCATTTTCAAATCAACATTCTATTATGTTACAATTTCAATTTCTATTTATAAATATGTTACTGCATCTTGTCTCTGGGGACTTGACGCTGTACATATTGTGGTGTCTACTAATTTCGGTTCAAAATGCTAAATAATGTTATTGATTGGCCAGGAGCAGCTGTGCTAACACATTGCAGTAGTAAAAACAACATGATTTCTCACAAAGAGCACGAAGAGTCGAACATCCAGTGAAATCATTAAACATGGGTGTGAATTTGCACATTTGGAACGTAGAACAAATCACTTTGTCTAAACGCCTTTTTTAATTCTCATATTCCATATACATGTCACACAGTCTAAAGCCGACTCCTTTCTGTTCTACACTACTCTGATTGTATATAAGACTCCCAGCTGGTGCTTTAGCTACCATTATCTTATGGTTCATATCCTTGCTTGAACCCAGGTGGCTCAATTAATTTTATCTTTAAATAATGGCAATTCATGGTTTCCACAGGACCACCACTGGAGCCATTTGGTTAACACATTTGGCGAATCATTACCTAGAATTTTCACAATAGGCTACTAACCCCTTGACATCAATTGATGTGCCAGACACGTCATGGAAAAACATCCTATTGACGACAATAGAAGTGCCTGGCATGTCATGATTTTAAATGGGTGTATGATGGCTTTCTTCTCCCAAACGGCGTTGCTGTAATGTCTCGATGTTGAGGCATTCGGCAATACCAACATCCAAAGCATGGCCCGGTCGTCTGTTTAAAAGAAGTTAGGAAGCGATCAACACATACCCATTAGGGTGTTGTTTGGCAATGACACATACCAGGAGCTGTAAATTCATGCCTAAAGAAGAATGTGTGTTGAAAAAATACACAAAAAATACTATGGCAAATTTGATAAAGGCTGATGATAAAATATGTCCATGGAAAGAGTTAAACTACCAGCACTTAAAATACCTTTGGGTGTCTAGTTAGCAAAAATAAATGATTTGATGGGGTAAATTGAGTTGGCTGACTTCAAAGATCTCCCAAATAAGACATGGGGCTGAATTTTCAACATATCAAAATTCCAATTGAAAAAATGTGCACTTCCCAAATGTAACCCTTTAGCCCCCAAAAACTGATAAACTCATGTAAGAGTGCTGTTACTGTTGCTGAATACACATTTGGTTGATGTTTGACAGTTACATATACCAGGAGCTATAAATTCATACCTGAAGTACAATGTGTGTTAAAAATGACTACCACAAACTTTGACAAGGCTGGTGGTAGAATTTAGTCAGTGTAAAGGGTTAAAATACCAGCATTTAAAATTCTGTGGGGTGTCTACTTTCAAAACGAATATGGGTTAATGGGATAGATTGAACTGATCTGCTTCAAAGGCTGTCCCATAGCAGCCATGGTGGCAGTATGACCATATTTTGAAAAACAATGTTTTAAAATAGTTATATGCTATATTGCTTTAACTTACAAAAAAGCTAAAAAAAATGGTATTTCTAAACTCAGGATAAATATGATCAACTATTTAACATGATTTTTTGATTAGCTTTTGTAGATGAGTGATGGATTTTTTAAATCAGAAAAGTCAGAAAGTCAGAAAAGTAATTTTTCTCTAAATGAAAATGGTATTTAAAGAAAGTCCTTCTTGTCTTGAAAAAAAATATATAACTCAGCACAGCAGAAATGTTAAAACAGCCATTGTTAGAAGGGTACAACACATAAAAAACAGCTCTGTGCTTAAAGGGTTGATATTTTAAGAGTCTCAGGGCCAAGTATTGGCTCTAGAAGGGATATTGCTGGCTCTACTAAAGAAATAAAGATTTTGAAGCTGTTAAAGACTTTCCTCTACATTAATCTGATATGTTGTATATTAGAGCTTGTTTTGTTAGTTCTTAATGTACTGCGTATCCTAAGTTGAAGACGTTTAAATAACTAAGATGTTGATGCTCTTGTTAGTTTTGTATTAGCCTAGCATGGAGCTTGCCTTTATAACGACAATTGAAGAGCTGTCAACAAATGGATTAGCTATGCTCTTTGTTACAGACTGTCTTTATCATATTAATGAAAGAGTACATTGACAAGCAGGAATATCCCTACAGGCTATTAAGCAATTTAGAGGATAGCAGGTGCAGACAGAATGAATGGGTACCAGTGACAACTAATTATAACTCTTTGTAATTATTTTATCAGCATCTTTTGTCTGCTGTACTAAACCATACTAGCACCACATCAATTATATCTGACATCTATTATATACTGTATTTTTTGTGCATGTTTGGTAATATGTTAGCCAATCCCATCATTTAGGTTTGACATAAATAGCACAAAGTTACAAAAGCAAGGGCAGCACCAGTAATTCAGACTTCTGTAGCCCAACTGGGTAGGTTTTAAGGGAGATCTTGCTGAGACTTGTGGTACAATAATTAAGTAGCCCAGGACTGGCTTCCCCATGGATCTACCACCTTGATTATTAAAAGTTATTTACTTCTATTCCATGCTGTGTCTATATATATATTGGGAACAGCACAGATATTTATACACACAACATAATTTAGATGAGAAGTATAATCCACCTCTGAGTGTACTACCAAAAGAGTGACGTGGTGGGACTACGGATGGTCTCATGAGATCCTATCAGTCAAACGCTATTGGTCTAATTGGTATTTTTGTGCTGATTATTGAGCTGTCACAATTGCTTTTTAATGTAAGTGGTGTTTACTACATATATTATCACATACCCCGTCCCCATTATGCATGTGCAGTTCATTAACTACATTTTACTCACAATAACCAGAAACACACACCTGCACTCGCTTATCCATCCAATATTGTTCATGCCATCCAGGCCCTTCTCAGTATCATCTCGACTGCCGTAAGCTCGAGATAACTATGCCCTTCCTAATTTCCTCCATTCCTCATCTTCATATTAACTTTTTAGTAACTCTGAGATGCATTTTGCTTGAAAATCATGTCCAGCGGTGAGGATCAGGTTAAGTCCAGGGCAGTGTTCCCCGTACTGATAGTAATGAATGTTTGTTCTATAGTGTTTGTACAGATGATTTGGATAACAGGAAAAATAAAACACATGGAATTCATTTTGACTACCGGGGAAAATAAAAAAAGTTGTAATCTCTGCAAAGGATATGAAGGCACAAATATCATTAGAATACCTGACCTGATTAATAGCTAAAAAGAAAAGAAAAAAACGAGGAGGAAAAGGCCAGGGCTGAGAAAACAAAAGCAGAAACACATGCTAATGGTGAATATACTAAAAAGTGCTTT